>CABHPQ010175134.1:54549-76718 GCA_902168405.1 Peromyscus aztecus | reverse complement strand
TTTTTTGTGGCCAGTCAGCTACCAAATAACCACACAAAGATATCATATTAATTATGGAAGTTTGGCTAATAGTGTAGGCTTGTTTCTAACTAGCTCTTCCGACAAATTAACTCATATTTTTATTAATCTAAGTTCTACCATGTGGTTTTTACCTTTATCTCATTTTGTATGTCTGACTCATTCTGTGTCTGGCTGGCTTCTGCTCATGACTCTGCCTTTCTTCTTCCCAGTGTCCACTCTGCCCCCCAAATCCTGCCTACCTAATGGCCACTCAGTTTTTTATTAAACCTATCTGAGTGACCAATCTTCACAGTGTACAAAAAGACTATTCCACAATATCTGTATATGTATGTTTTCAGGGATGACCACTTGATATCTGATAAATAGTCAGGGTGCTCATCCTTTGTGAAAACTAATTCTTCCTCTCTCAGAATTCAATAATTGCCTGGTGCTCTTTGTTTAGGAGTAAGGGGCTGTGATAATTCCTTTTTTATTTTAACGTGTCTGTTGGAGTTGCCATTTTTCAGGACTTGTTTTGGTTGGCATATTCTTGAGGTTTCATTCATGTAGCTTAGCTTCCCTCTCATTCTAGGAGAAATAATTTTGCAGCAGATTTCTTGGTCCCCGGTCTCTTACAATCTTTCTGTTCTCTTTATATGGTGTTCCCTGAGCATTAGGTATAGGGGTTTTGTTGTAGAAGTATCTGTTGAGGTTGGAAAGTCCACAATCACTTGCTCTCTACATTTTGATTTGTTGTGACTTTCTATAATTGTTTCCATCTTCTGAAAAAGAAACTTCATTGATGAGGAGTGAGAGTCACAATTGTCTGGATACAAGGCTAAGTATGTAGAATGCAGTCAGAATTGCCTTGTTCAGAAAAATGCCAGTAGTAGTTTCTCCTATAAGATCCAGGACCTTATTCCAAGTTTTTGGCTATAGTTCCAGTACCAGGAATGACTTCCCTTTTATTATCGAGGAGAAAGTAAATCTAATTAGATAGCTGTTGGTGACTACCAAGATATGAAAACAACTATTGTCCCTTCGGGGATCTCTCATCACGCTGGTCATTGTTGTGGTACAAAGGAATCACAACTGGGTGGGTGCTGGAAATGGAAATATCAAGATAGAAGTCATACAAGGGGAAAATTTGTGGGGGGGGTATTTAACTGGAGACGAAGAAAGGTAAATACAGTAGGGGAGAGAGAGAGAGAGAGAGAGAGAGAGAGAGAGAGAGAGAGAGAGAGAGAGAGAATGGACAAACAACATTCAGGATGTTCATACATCATTTTAAAGAGAGCATTTGAAGTATCTCACAGCAAAAATACACAAAACCATCATAGATGCCATTTCAAGGGTAAGCTAGTCAACCTTAACAAGAAGTGGTTTGGAAGTATTTATCAACATCATGAATGAGCAAATATTTCAGCTATAAGTTTCACCTGGAGGCATCTGTCCTTGAAACATACTTGAACAAGTACTAAGTCATGTATAAATAGGCATATTTGCTCATATTACTTATAATCGACATTGTAATTATACCTATCCAAAACCAAGGTATACAACTGGAAACATTAAAATTGGAATGTTCATTCATAGTTGAGCAAAAGGGGAAGAGAAAATAACTACCTAGCTAGATGTAAATCATAAGTAATATTTTTTCTATATCTGAGTTCACCTTTGTATTCCCTAAGAGGCCACATATCTCTGGAAGGATACATAAGAAACTGGTTATATTGGCTGATTCCCAAAAGAAGGTTAAAGTATCTAAGTCCAAGGGATTGAGAGGCTCACTTCTCAGTATCCAGTAAGGGTATGTGAGATGTTCACTGTCCTCAGTACCCGTACCAGAAGGAATGGCATTCTCACTTCTCCTCAGCACCCATTCCAAAGGGGGGAGGGACTAAGTTCTCAGTATTGAGCCAAAGGGAAACTTCTACTTGCATGTCTCTTTGGGTTTGTTGAATTTTGTGACATGCTTCTGTACCATCTCTGAAATAAGTGTCATGAAAAATAATGAAGTAGCTAGACAGTGTAAACATAAATTAATTAGAAAAATGACCTTTAGGAAAATATGAAAAGATAATGATGGAGACAATGAAAAGGCTAATACACAAACTCTCTGCTAAAAGATCTAATTCCCTTATTCTGTTAAAGATATTTTTATTTTGTTCCAAAATAACCCATGTCTTATTTTTGATAAAAAAGTGTGTGTTTCGTGTGTGTGTGTGTGTGTGTGTGTGTGTGTGTATTTATTCCTTGATAGAAGGGCTCTTATAAAGAAGGGACTGTGTAAAGTTTTATGCCAGGCACCCCACAAAAAAACTGAAAGTGAGTATCTCAATTTCAAAGGGCTGAATATTTTATTTTGTAGCTCTATCGAGGTATAATTGACATATAAAATCATATATATTTAAAGTATGCAATGTAATTTGATTGAGGTATACATTGCAAAATGATTATCACAATTAAGTTGATTACCACATCCAACGCATCAATTCACTCACATTTACTGTTCTCTGTCCTAGAATACAAAGATTTGCTTTCTTAGAAAATTGAAATACACAACACAGTGTTAGGAACTGCAGATCCCAAGCTACTCAGTAGATACTCAGAACTGCAAGTTTGTACCAACATGTCTCCATGTCCACAGTTCTCTGTCAATTGCCATGCACTCTCTGTTTCTACGTATCAGAAACATTTCATTTTGAAATCACAGGTAAGTGACATGATAATCATATTTGTCTTTGTCTAGTTTATATCATGTCATCTAATGTCTTCTAGCTTCATGCATCTTAGCTCAAATGACAGAACTTACTAACTTTAAGACTGAACAATGTTTCATTATTTTAATGACACATACATATGTATTTACACACAACATTTTGTTATTCTATTTATTTATCCATTCTCCTATGAAAAGATACACATATTGATATTGTATTTTGGCTATTGTGAACAATGGTGCAATGAACCTGGTGTGCAGATCTCTTTGGTATAATTTATTTTCTTTATACTTAGGGCTTTGGGTACTGTATAATGTGGTAAGAACATTTTAAAGTTTTAAGAAGCCTCCATTCTGAACAACAATGCAGACAGACTTTCTGTTGCTCACTTTCTTGCTGTAATTTGGTATCTCCTATTATGGATCTGATTTTTATAATGCATCTTTTAAAGAATTTCAGTATTACAATGTTAACAGTCATCCAGTAAAAAGCAAACACATGAGGGACTACACAAGGAGAAGCTAATTCTCAATTCTAATACTCTTCATTAACCCGAAGAGAAATTAGGAATTGTTTGTTTTCTAATTGTGGATATATATTCTTCAGTGAGTCATAAATTCAGCTTAGCAAGTCAAAAGCTTTATTTTAGGAAAGAAAGTAAATGAAAAAGAATATCACCATTTACAGTGTTTAGTCATAACTATTTTTTACGGGGGTTTTCATGCATCTGAATATAATCAAATGTAAGCATTTCTAATTGTAAGTCACAAAAAGTTTCGACAGTCACTGAATTCGTAGATGGAAGCATAGACTGCATGTTTTCTAAGGCATTAATAGAATCAGAGACATAAATAGTTGTAGTTTGTAAATAATGATTTACATTTGCCAAGCACATATTATCTTAATTAGGCTTATGTTATGTACTTTTTATGCAAGATATAATTAAATTTTACAGCACTATTGAAGGGCAACAGCGATGATGAGTACTTACATCTATTTTCTTTCTGCAGACAAAGGGGGAAAAGTTAAATAATTTAACTACAATGACTACAATTCATGAAAAAGAGCCAAGACCACCACCTGGCCAATACACACATATTGATGTGTATGTATTGGCCAGGTGGTGGTGGCACATACCTTTAATCCCAGCACTTGGGAGGCAGAGCCAGGTGGATCTCTGTAAGTTCGAGGCCAGCCTGGGCTACAGAGTGAGTTCCAGGAAAGGCACAAAGCTACACAGAGAAACCTTGTCTTGAAAAACAAAAACAAACAAACAAAAAAAATGTGTGTTCGATGACTATGATACACATTTTTCTTAGTGTAAACACATTGTGGGTTACAGCTTTCCCCTCAGCTTCCACTGGATGTCCCGAAGCCTCACAATTTTTTGCCCTGAAATTTTTATGTCGTCCTTCCTCAGTAATAATTCACAAAGCCTACTTCATATTGGAATTGCTAGACTCATCCTGCCTCCCTCCCCCACCAAGCCACTAGCTCTCTTCTGATTTAGCACACTGTCGTCCTCAGGAGTCACTGGGATCTTGGCTCTCTCTACTTGCAGCATTTAATTTCTCAGTTACCACCCCCCTTATCAAATCAAAGTGCCACAGATATGTTCCTTACTTTCCTTAATGCAGTTTTCTACTTTGTAAACAAGCATAACACTGTGTCACAGTGGTGACTGGGTCAAAAGGATAATATATGTAAAGCAGTTGCTTGAAATATGATATGAATTCAGAAAACAGAGATTATCTTTTGATTTAAGAGAATATAATATATATTGAAAAATAACTAGTTCGACATGGTTGGAGTACCTACTCTTGGTGATTTGTGAGCTTAATTGATCTTCAAGGTAGTCTTTCTACTAATTTTTCTTTTTTTTTGCACATATTTTAATTTTCACATCCTAATCTACCAACTGTACTCCAAATTCCAAGTTATCATTTTTGGTTTTGCTGAGTGACATGTCTAATTCTTCTACAGATTACTATGATGATCTGGCTTTTGAATTCTCAACAAAACAACAGGCATTCAGTAGAAGCTTCTTTTTTTGTTTTGAAATTTGATCTTTTCCTTAGCCAGTGATAGCAATCTTGGCTTTTCCCCTTATAATAGTTTATGGATATTAATTGTGAAAATACTGGGTTTTGTCATATATCCACCTGTCCATACAATGTCATTTGATCATACCTCCTATACCCTGTGACTCTGTCTTATTTTCCTCTTCCTTTTCACTTAATCTTACTAACAATCCTCTAGCAATGTGCCATTTATAATGCACATGTTAATCTCAGCCACTCAGTGTCCTTTCTTGATTCTGGGCAGCTGCAGCAAATTGCAACTACAGGTTGGTTCTTAAAAGGAAATTGATGCTGAATGGTACTTGGTGTTATGTTCTAATGTTTAATCAGTTAGGTATGTCAAATTAATTTTTGACATAATGGCTTCATATTATGATGGATTCAGAAGGCTCTAAGTGAAGTTTCTTTAAACAAACATCTCTAGTGTTCCCTTCACTGTGGACTGTGGTTCCCATCACTCAAAACCATACTCAGAATTCACAGAACCTCACAGGTTGAGGGCAGGTGTTTTAGCAACTGTAGCCTTTTCACCACGTGGACCTCTAAGGACTTAGTTACAGTTACATTCCCATCTACCCAACACCAACACCATGAGAATATTCAAAAAGGTATGGGGTTTCACTCCATGCTGTCCAGGTCTTCCAGTACACTTGAAGTTCTTAGAGAAGGGTCATACTTCTAAGTTATACCTTCAGTGGAACTGCACACAGAGTTGGGAACCACAAAGCTTTCCCTCAGATGGTCTTTGGTGCTTTTATAATGATCCCCTAAGAACAATAATTATCACATCACACACATTTCTCTACAGTAACAACAACACATTTCATTTCTGGATGAAATGGAAATTTCTTACATTTTTTCAAGCCCTTTAACATTTTTTTAAATTTATTTTTATTTTTGAGACAGGGTTTCTCTGTGTAGCTTTGCGCCTTTCTTGGAGCTTGCTTTGGAGACCAGGCTGGCCTCAAACTCACAGAGATCCACCTGCCTCTGCCTCCTGAGTGTTGGAATTAAAGGCGTGCGCCACCACTGCCTGGCACTTTTTTTTGTTTTTTTTTTTTTTTTAGAAAGACTCTTTCTACATAGACCTGGCTGCCCTGGAACTCACTATGTAGTTCAGGCTGGCCTGAAACAGAGATCCATCTGCCTCTGTCTCCAGAGTTCTGCAGTTGTAGGCATGTGACATCATACCTGGCTCCCTTTAATATTTTTTATTAATATTTTTTATTTCCCTAAAAATTATGCTCATAATCCCACTTATTGCTACAGAAAATATATTAAAAACATGGTATTTTGTTGACTGCATTAATAGTAGATATTTTCTGATTATTTAAGAAGTTCTGTTAAAAACTTGCATAGGGGACCTGTAAGGTGATGTGACAGGAGAAATGTGGCAGTTGCCAAGCCTGATGACCAGAGCTGGATTCCTGGGAACCACATGGAGGAAGAGAAATGACTCCTGAGATTTGTCCTCTTTCATTCACACGCAAGTTGTGGCATAGCAAGGGACCACATTTTACACTTCTCATACACTAAATGCGTAAGTTATTAAATGTAATTAAAACAGCCAAACACTAGGCAGAGCAAGGGAAACCCTGAAGAAGTCAGGTCAGGGATTGCAGAAGCCAGAGGGCTTAAGGACTCCACTAGAACACAACCCACAGAATCAACTAAGCAGGGCTCCTAGGTGATCACATAGACTGAAGCTGCAATCACAAACTTGATATGGGTCTGAGCTAAGTCTTTGCCTATACATTATGGTTGTGTAGTTTGGTGTTCTGGTGGGACTTCTAGCAGTGGAAGTGGGGGGATGTCTCTGACTCTTTTGACTGTGCTTGGGACCCTTTTCCTTGTAGTAGGTTGTCTCCTCCAGCCTTGATATGAGGGTTTGTGCCTAGTCTTATTGTAACTTGTTATGCCATGTTGGGTGGATATCTCTGGGAGCCTGTTCTTTTTTGAAGGGAACCAGAGGAGGAGTAGATCAGGGGGAGAGAGGATGTGGTGTGGAGGACTGGGAAAAGTGGAAGAAGGGGAAATGGTGATTAGGATATAATGTATAAGAGAAGAATTTGAAAAAATGTAATTAAAATATGCTTGAATGATATCAAGTCTAAAAGATCTTTAGTGACTGCATATTGGTTCAGAAAAAAAGTTTATTGACTATTTCTCTAAGCAATAGAAAGTCTTCATCGAAAGATTAATACTTAATAGTGTTGTATTTGATTTTGTGGGATTGAAAAGTTCATATACAAAATAAACCTGGCAATGTCAGCTTGGCAAAATCCCATCAGCCCGCCTTATGTAAAGCTGCAACACCGATTTCTCAAACATTCAGTTTCTCAGTGGAGCAAAGCATGGGGACCTGTAGTAGTCTCTAACATAAAAAAGGAAACATTATCATCTGCTCCCCCACATAGTAAGATATTGGCTAGATCCTCAATTTTCTTCATGCTTTCCCCATCTCTTCCATTTCCACGTTCCCTCCAACATCAGTGAAATTGTAGTGTGTGGAAAAGTGTAATAAAGGGTATAGAATATAATGTGGATCTGTTTGATTAAAAAAAAAAGGAAGCACATGTAGTCATAAACTATGAGGCTTAATTGCACCACCTTCTCCCAAGCAATACTCCCATTGAGATCAGTGGGAAGTTGATGCAGTTGAAGAGAGTGAAATCCAACTCAACCAGCATGAAGAAATAATTTTACCTGTAATCCCTGCATGACCACAGAAATTTAGTTACTTCTGAGTAGGCTGAAGGCACATACCAGTACTGCACAACAGGTGAGGGGCAGAAAAGAGCACAGTTTTCAGTGTGTTTTGTACTGTAGGCAATGGAAGGCCCAGGGAGGTTTGTTTCTCCTCCACACAATATAAAATCTGAAATAAATATGTTGGAGAACAATTTGCTGGAGGCAAAATGTACTATTTGAGCACATTATTTTAGCATTATCATTTATGTGTAGTTTATACATAATATCTTAGGCTATTTAGATGCAGCTTGTTTGTACATTTAAGTCCTAAAATAATAATTGTTTCTTTCAAAGGGTACCACTATGCAGTATCCACTAATGACTTCATTAATTTTGCATACTTATAACTAAATATGTGTAGGTTTGTGTACATGTATTTAAAAGGTGCTGTAGACCTGCAGTTAGACAGCACCACAGGCAGGAAGGAGCTATTGATCACAGCTGTTGTGTCTCTCCTCTGGGGGTTTCACCTCACTTTCTGTTGTATTTTAGTCTCATGATCTGCGAGCAAAAAAAAAAGTACGGGGGTGGGGAGGAATGCCATCCAGCTGAGATGGCAGCTGCCACCACCTTGCATGTGCCCTCCAGCTTTCCAACGACAAGGTGGAAAATTTTTCAAGGGGAAGCTTATTAGACAAGTAGAAAGCAAATGACGTAGAGTCTTAAGAGAAAGGATTGAAAACCAACAAGCAAACACATTTCCAGAGACTCACTTCTTCATGTCTTGAAGCCTGTCCCTGGAGAGGCTGGTGGGAAGTGGGCACAGCAAGCCATGTGCACTGAAGCTTCTTCCACTTGACCAAGATACATGGACAACAGCTGTGATGCTTGAGTCCTCTTATCATAGCCTCTAGGTTAGAAAGGCAATGAGACTTGGTTTTCATCACAAACTCAGAAACCAGTGATGCTTTTGTTTTCACTGTTTACATTCACTTCAATTAGCTCCTGTGGACCTTGGTTTGGAATGTGTAGAGGGCAGCTGTTTTGGCCCATATAGTGACTTGCCCATAACCTCCATGGGATGGGAATTCATGCACTAGCCTTTACTTTGTTAAATAATCCCTTCTTCATTTTTTTCCCACCTATGATTTACTGTCTAGTTCTTCTAAGGCAAGTTCAGAGTCCAATAGGTAAACCAGGTCTAATTCAAGTTCACTTTCATCAGATGTCCTTGTTATCAAGAATAGCGTTCCCAGATACTGCAGATAGTTAGCATGTGCTTATCATCCCAAGAGACTTTAAACTAAGTTTTGGACCATTTATCAAGGTTTTTATTCTTTTACCTGCATGTCATTTCACAGGACTCACATAAGCCTCTTTACTGGATTTGTCACTTCGTGAGCCATAGCCTTAAAGAAAACCAACAAAAGGAAGGGCTGGGGTCTGGCTTAGTGGTGCAGTGCACACTTAAAATGAGGGGCACCTTGGCTTTGATCCCTAGTAACCACCACCCTCACATACAGAGGGGTGGGGGAGGAAGGAAGAGAGGGGTGTCTCGAGGGAGGAAGGGAGGGACAGAGAGAAGGAATCTCAATTTTACCTTCCCTAGGTTAAATTATAGATAGCCTGATGAAACGTGAGATTTAGAAAGTAGAAAACAATGCAAACATGAAATATAGAAAATTCTATAAAGTCCATTAATTTTGGACAAATATTAGTACTGAAGACTGAACCTCTGTGTGTATAACCTCAATATGGTAAACTGGGCTTACAGTTTACTCCTAGAACAATTCCTTCTCTCTTTTTTTTTTGTTTTTGTTTTTTTGTTTTTTTGTTTTTTCGAGACAGGGTTTCTCTGTGTAGCTTTGTGCCTTTCCTGGAACTCACTCTGTAGCCCAGGCTGGCCTCGAACTCACAGAGATCCACCTGCCTCTGCCTCCCGAGTGCTGGGATTAAAGGCGTGCGCCACCACCGCCCGGCTTACAATTCCTTCTCTTATGGTCGACTGACATTTAATCTGTATGGAGCTGCTCTCCAGTACTCTTGGCCATTCACCTCCCAGGCAATCCTTGACTCTTTGAACTCTACTGCACTTGTCATAGTGTTAGTCCTGGCTTACCCTTATGTCTCCGGCATATCAGTCTTACCATCGCTTTATCCCTTACTCTGTTTCTTGTACTTAAACACTACAGCTTATTCTTTCAAATGCTATTTAATATCTTTCCCTTAGTTCTCGTCATCCTACAATGTATTTTTTTTCCAATTATCTCAATGGTCATTAAGTATCCACCCCATGACCTCCTATTTTCCACTGTAGTAATAATAATGTCCAAATTACAGTGTGTGAGTCTCTTCACAGCCAAGATCAAAGCATGCTTTCAGTTTTGTCTCTCATGTTCTTGTCTTCACATACTTCTACATTTCCATTGCAGGTACCATTCCTTTTCTACATTCTAAGATTTATTATTTTTTCTTCATTGTTGGGTCTGATTGTCATTCCTATTTTCAACACAGGAAAATCCTGTCACTGATAAAAAATATACCCTGTGTCATCAGACAGTAATGATAAAAATCTTGTCTTTTCTCTATACAACTCCACATACTGTAGCTGAGTACCTTCACATGGTGAATTATAAGACCAATAATAAAATATACATGGATTAAAAAATTAACACAAAATCTCTGTTGACTCCTTAGGCTTGCTTCCTTGAAAACCATCTCTCAGTGTTTTCTCAGTTTCCCTTTTCATGCTATAATTGTGACCTCTTTCTTCCTGTACCAATCCAGCACTAACAAAAGACTTTATCACTTTACAAAGCCTTTTGTTGTCTATCATTTTCCTTCCCATATTTCTCATAGGTAACTGAGCCTACCACACAATCTGGATGTTGATTGAACATTTTCCTTTATGGTCCTTTGCTTCAAAGTTTGTAAGCCTCATCTGCCCAACTTGACAACTCTGTACCTTCTCAAGGGCAAAGATTCTCTTCAGTGAGCCAGATGAATCGATCACCAAGCGAGATCTATGGAGAAAAGCAGTTACTGAGATGGCCCTCCAGCTGAATGAAGTCAGCCGTCACAGCTTTTAAAAACAGAACACTGACCTTGCCAACTGAGAGCGTGGTAGCCAAAGAATATGGGTCTTTCTTTCTCCTCAACAGAGAATAACAGCACTCCAGGCTCCACTGATAATGCACCCTTGATGTTCACACTACTGGGCTCCTTTCAAGACTTCACCTGAATAAATTAGATCATGCTCATAGAAAGAGAGGGGCAAAAAAGTAAGACAACCATCTCCAGCATTTTGTCATCCACTAACTTCATCATAACTTTTGTAAAACTTGTTAAAATGCAGATTTCAAGCATGTGTTGGTTCATGATAAAGTTTTCTGCTGGATCCCTGGTTGACTTAAAGCAAACTTTCTTGATTGATCTTTACATGGAATATTGATGATTTTCATTATTGGCTGAATTGTGGTTGTATATGATGAGGCAGTACATTGCTTCTGAGTTGGATGGCTGGCTCACTTCTCCTCTCTTAATAACTGTGGACCCTTGGTCACACTATGGATACTGATTAAGTCTCAGTTTGCTTGTTTGCATAAAAGTGATAGTAAGTACCTGGCTCATGAGACTGCTATTCAGATACACTTAAAAAATTCAATTAATACTACCTCACTCATAGTGAGAATTCAATAAATATTCATTTTGTTTATTACCTAAAAAGACCAGATTTAACACACACACACACACACACACACACACATATATCTGCTACAATTACTAAATGATCATACTGAAACAATAAGGAAAGAGACTCTCTTAAAATAATTTATTTTTTAGGCTTATTTTTAGTGTGTGTGTGTGTGTGTGTGTGTGTGTGTGTGTGTGTGTGTGCAAGTATTCATGGAGGTTAGAGGAGGCTGTAGGATGCCTTGAAGCTGGAGATTTATGTGATTGTGAGCTTTTTGATATGGTACTTGGAACAGAACTCCAGTCCTTTCTAAGAGCAGCAAGTGCTCTCAACCACTGAACCATCTCTCAAGCCTCCAAATGTTGTGCAACATAAGTTTCTATACTAAAATATCTTGGTTATTAGAGTCTTTTTACATAATTTATAAATCTTATTTGTTTATTGAGAAAAGATCTCAAAATACAAGACAAGTGGCCTAGAGTTTTCTATGTAGTCCAGGCTAGCCTTGAATTCTCCAGAGTCAGCTTACTGTGTTTTGGGGTCCCAGTATTCCCCCCCATGCTGGGTTAGAATTCATAATCAATTATGAGATTATGGTAATTTATATTTGGTTAGCTAATAGTCAAAGAGTTTGACATTTTCCCTTTTTCATTTATTTCATGAACATTCAGAAATAAAATTTTAAAATTACTTTGTGCAAATCACCTGGAGAGGTTGGTGTGCATCACTTCTTATTGATGTAGAGTTTTAAAGTGATTGTTGGCTTCAACTATGTTATTATTAAGAAATAGGCCACTTTCATAACTAAATAGTTATTGAATTGAATCTTTCCAACTTATGGGATGCCAGCCATTTAATTATTTATTTTATTTTTTCTACGTAAGGTATTCAGTCAAAAAGCTAGTATTATTCCTTTGTAGCTACAAATATCTTTCTCTTGTTTATTTATTCATTTTTGAGGGATAATATCTTCCAATGTTGGCCTGCCTGGGTTCAGATTTGTAATTCATGTACATCAGATTCCTAGCTGCTGGGATTTATATCCAGCTTCAAATTTTCTTGGTGTAAAGTAAAAATACGTAAATAGTTATTTCATAATTGGTGTTTTATAAGTAGAATGAGGTGCATAATAATTTCAGCTCAGACTGTTTTCATTTTTTTTAAATTCATTGTTGCACTTTTTTGTGCATGGCACAGTGTCACACAGGAAGTTTTCATCAAGATTTTCTAGTGAGCTTATAAGTATATGCTAAGCTTCTAGCTCATTATTACTCCTGCATATTCCTTTACTCATTGTGTTGCCATATTGCATTTAATAAGTCCATTTATGTCCTTTGCAGGTGTGGTAAACAATGCTATAATGATCAAATACACACATGTCTTTTCTTGCATGTTTTTATATCCAAAGACTAAATCCTCATTTAAGATTGCTGTGTCAAAGAATATGCATTCATAATTTAATAGACACAATCCTAGTAGTTTTCAAACGAAAAGCATGCAGGATTATGCGATAATATCCATTTCCACAAACTCACCAAGATGACATCAACATACTTTTTGATTTTGCTAATTAGCTAGTTTTAAATGACCCTTAAAACCTTTGCATATACTTTAATAAGATTTGTATTTTTTCTTATTTGTTAGCTGTACATTTAAATGCCTTTGTCCATTTCCCTGTTGTGTTTTGAGGCCTGTACCAATCAATATCTTAGAATTCATTATGTATCAGGAAGATTTTCTCTTTTATTGTGATTTTTTTGTAAGTATCCCCCTCCTTCCCATCTGCCAGTCTTTTCTAAAGTTTTTACTTTAAAAAGTTGCAAAAGTTTGTTTGTACCATTCGCTAAGGAATTGTTCGAATGAATTTAGCTAAAGGCAGTGAATTCTGGAGCAGCAGGTTTTTATTTGAGTTGCATAAAGCCTCAGGGTTCCACAAGGCATGTCTGTGGAGTTCCTTGAAATACAGCACAATCGTGGATCAAATGTTAAAAATACATGAATTCCTACTCTTTGAGACCATGCTAGGAAGCTGCACCCAATACTGGAGAGTCAAGACATGAAGACACATGAAAAATTACATAGATTGGAACATCTCATGCAGGAAAAAAAAACAGCTCTGAAGTATGGGAGAACATGATTTAGATGGCTTCACTGTAAAACTACTTTGTATCTGGTTATGTCTTTGGCCCCCAGTTTTTTTCTTTTTCTTACCATTTATATAATCATTTTTGAGTTGTTTCATTCCCCCTTCAAAGGAAATTTATGAGGAGCCTGAAGTAGAGTGTGGTGGTTTGAATAGAAATGGCTCCCACAGACTCATGTGTTTGAATGCTTGGCCCATAGGGAGTGGCACTATTAGGAGGTGTGGCCTTGGAGTTGATGTGGCCTTGTTGGAGGAACTTCGTCACTGTGATGGAGGGCCTTGAGGTCTCATAGGCTCAAACTACACCCAGTGTGGCACACAATCTCCTTCTGCTGCCTGAGGATCAAGACGTAGAATTCTTAGCTCCTTCTCCAGCACATTCGCCTGCCTGTTGCCATGTGTCTTGCCATGAAGATACTGGACTAAACCTCTGAAACTGTAAGCCAGCCCCAATTAGATGTTTTCCATAGTAAGATTTGCCATGGTCATGGTGTCTCTGCAAAGTAACAGAAACCCTAACTAAGACAGAGTTTCTGAGATTGAAAGCAGGAGGCACGAACTAAGTGGAGCCAATCCTTCCCATTCCCTGTTGTGCCAAATACTTTTTCACACCCTCTCTCATCTATTGGCTCCTGATGAATTCAGAGCAATCCTGGAATTCTGCTAATGAATTTCAAAAATAATGGATCAAGGGATCTAGTCTATTTCCTAATCCAAAAAGTGATGGAAGGCCAACTCTTCTCTTAGAGTACTTAGGAATTTTTAGGTATCTCAGTATCTGTGTCCTCTTGCTTAGGAGAAATCCTTCTTTAGATAGAATGTAAATCAAACATAATACATGCTTGTCAGGTTAATCTTCTTAGGGGAATTAAGAAACAGGAGGGTTTTTTTTTAACTGTATAGTGATCAGATTCATAGAATTTCTAGAATTTTTGTGGCACGGAGAAGCTTTAAGGACATTGTATTGATTTTGATAAATGGAAGCGTTGCATCTCCATTATCTCTGCCTCACAGTTACCTGGTTAGACCTACAGAATCAGCTCTTCTACAAGTAGCTCTTTTTATTTTGCTCCAAATGTTCTGGAGTTTCTTCTCATATTGAACATCCATGTACCTTCCAATCACAGGCTCAATATTGGTGAAATTATTAAGGTCACTCCTTAATTAGTTAGAAGGGAGGTTTATTTTGTGGGGTAACTTACAAGTGAAGGGATAGACTACAGGGTCTGGGAAAGGTGTGGCGCTGTCCGGCAGTGTTCTCTGAAGAACTCTGCTCAGTCTACCTCCAGCGTCCAGGGTCCAGGAAACAAGAGGGCCAGCGCATCCGGATCTTGGGTCTTCAGGGTCCTCCCTTGGCCCCGCCTTGTAGGCGTGACAGTTACCGAAGCCTCAATGGGGGATGGAACTTCCAGATCAAAGCTGGAATGGCCACCCACTACAGCTCAGTTATGAATCTTCAGAAGTAAAAAATATGTCACATTATTTAAATAAGGACAAGTAAGAGAGAGAGTTACAGCATCCCTCCCCTTGTTCTATCCTCCAGCATCTGTCCTCTCAAGTAATCTTTTAGTGTTCCTCACATTATATGTAAATCTGCAAAGACATTATTGAAATCCTGATTGCCCTCTGACCACATCCCAATGTATCATGGGTGTGAAAGGGACATGATGTGAATGTGAGCAGCAGCCTGTGCGGAGAACAAAAGGCTAAGGGATCCCAGAAATCTAAATCATATTTTTTCTGTCTTTCTATTTTATCCTCTAGAGGTCTTTAACTTGCCTTGCAACATGAATTTTCCTGATTAATCAAGGAGCTGTGGGCAAACTTCTGTCTTTGTAGACTGAGGTTCATCTACACCTTTGAATGAGATAAATATCTGTGTCATTATTTAGATCATGCCATTATGTAGTTCAGTTGACTCATTTTAAAGATTGAGGAAAGGTTCAACAAGTGTACAGAGAAGAGAAATTTTTGTACTTTAACATCTTTCTTACAGTCTGTACACAAAGGGACAGACACAGTCATACATGGTTTAATACCACCTGTAATCACCCAGTTGTCCCAGAGAGTATCAACAACAGGTAAGATGGTTGTGTTCCCTAGAATGAAGTGTTGGAGGTGTGAGACAATGACAGCTTGCCTGGCATCTTTGAGGTCCCGAGTTCATTCCTAGCACATTCCTCAATTGGCAAATATATTACTTTACATGATTAAATGGAACTTTACAGTCAGGAGTCCCATAAAGATACTAAGCTAATATCTAACATATTTATGGGACTCCTGACTGTGGGAACAAGTGGGTCTCTGACTCTTGTGCCTCTTCTTATTACTCTTCCCCTGTTGTCGGGTTTCCATGTCCATCTTCAATATGATAGCTTTTGCCTAATCTTATTACATTTTATTTTGTCATGCTTGGCTGTTATCTCTTAGAAGCCTGTACTTTTCTAATGAGAGACAGGAAGGGAACAGATCTGGAGGGGAGAGGAGGAGAGGCGGGAAAGACCTTGGAGGAGCAGACAATGGGAGGGGAACAATATCCAGAACATATTGTACGAGAACAGAATAAAAAGAAAACAAAGAATGAAAAAAAGAGTGACTTTATAAAGATGATTTTATTTTTCAAAGTTTCAAAGTGGAAAGAGTATCTTCATTTGGATACAATTGGTGGCCAATCCAATTATATCAGTTCCTAGGTAAAGGAATTTCCTGCTTATTTAGTTGGAAACATGATCAAGGAATGATTAGAGTTATGCAACAATGCTGGTCTTAAACTCACAGCTGCCTTGCAAGAGCCAGCCCAGGGGGAAAATCTAAGAAAAGGCAACAAATCTTCCCTGGAATTGCTAGAAAGCCATTCAGCCTTGTCCACCCACCAGTCTTGCCCCCTCGGACCCATGTTTGGCTACAGACATAGAAAACTCTAAGATAGTAAATGTGTGTTGTTTTAAGTCACTGTTTATTGCAATTGTTACAGCAATGGTAGAAAACTAATAACATCCAATGAAGCCAAACATGAAGCCAAATGAGCTCGCAGCTTTTTAAGATCCAAGTGTTAAAATTATGTAGCATGAGCAAAGCTTTATGCAGCCAAATTTTCCGTGTTTGATATCCATAATCCTCATACTGAGCAAGGCTTTGTTGGAAATTGCATTAATAAGTCAGAGTACCATTCAGTCATTATTGTTTCAGTGTGCTAGCTGTTATCTTTCTGATGATGGCCCAAGTCTCCCAAGTGGATCTGGGGGAATTGCTCCTGCACTGGGGAAAGAATGATTTAGAATTAATCTTTCAGATTATCACTTTTAGAAAGCATGTTTGTGGAACATTTTGGAACCCTCTATATTTTACACCTGGGTTCTCATGGTATTTGCTTCCAAAATAAAAGCCAGTTTATACTAAGTACATTTCTAAACCGAGTTAGAGCTTTATTAATTTAGTAAATGCTTGGAGACAACACAATTTTCACTCAGAAGTTGAAAGCAATGGAGATCGCTTTGGGAGCATTTTAGAAATATACAGTTTCAGAAATGCACTGCCACCTGGGTACTCTTTCATGGGCTTGGATCAGAGACATGGTGGTATTTCATGGCCTTGAGCTGCTTTCCAAAGGAAAAATAATTCTCACCAGTTAGTGGGTAGTTATTTTGTGCTAGGCAATGTGCTCATTATTGAACATATACATCTAATCAGTATAACTATAAAGAAAACATGTCTGAAAAATCCCATTTCACCACCAGGAAAATAGACTCCATGAGAATATGTCTCTAACTCAGGTCATAAATTTATCAATCTTGAAACTGGATTCACATGATGACTCGTCTGTCCTCAAAGCCCATGTTCTGCCATTCCTGAAATGTGTCCTTGTTACTACAGTGTAGATGTAACTAACCATCTTATTGAATAAGAAACACAGAGCCAATGTAAAGATGAAAGCCAAGAGGTCAGAGCTAAGAGCCTTACCCTTCCTGCTGCAGCTGTCCTCTTCAGTCAAGAGAACTACTTCCTGTGTGTTTGTCTTTATAAAAACTTTCTGTTCCGCCTTCTCATTGGTTGTAAACCCAACCACATGACCTCCTCATCACTGCCTGTCTATACAGACCTCCAGGTGTTCTATGGTTGGTATTGAGATTAAAGGCGTGTGTCTCCAATGCTGGCTGTATCTTTGAACACACAGAGATCTACCTAGCTCTGCCTACCAAGTTCTGGGATTAAAGGCATGTACCACCACCGCCCAGCTTTTGCTATGGCTCTAATAGCTCTGACCCCCGAGCAACTTTATTTATTAACATACAAATAAAATCACATTTCAGTACAAATAAAATATCACCATACTACAGTGTGGCTGCACTGTTGTATGTCTGTTCCTTTCACTCTTTTTCAGTCTCTACTACAGAACCAGAGTTTGGCAACGGTTATTTAATGGATGCATGAATGACTGACTGCATCAAGAGGCACTCATGTTTGTCTCTTTTGAGGGACAAACTGGTATTTTCAAATGTAATTTTAAGGAACAAATTAACTGAGCTGAAATAAAATTAAAGTTAAAAAGCATTAAAATAAAAGCCCGTTAAATATTTTTGTAAAGACAAAAAGCTGTATGTTTTATGTCTGAATTTGACCATGTCTTCTTCAGCTTGGTAAAAGCCCACATATAAACATAAAGCGCACACACACACACACACACACACGTCAAACACATGCACATATATTCATATACACACATATGCACACATATATCATACATACACTAATACACACTGTAGGTTAACGTATTTGCTTGTAAGGAATTCATTCCTCCATATGGTTGGGGATTTTTCACTTCTACATAGACTAAGCATGAGATTTCTTGGGAGACAAGACATATGCTACAGAGTGTTGAGAATATAACACACTAACGTTATGATAGCTTTAACACATTATGGAAACTAAGCCATTATAAATTTCTTGACAAGTATGTTCTGAGTACGTAGTAGGAAAAAAAAGTGAATGCATCAAACCTTCTTCACATCATGGATCTCAGAGTTTAATCTCAGGAGTCATTTTAACAGCAGAACCCCATTCTAATAGACAAAGTATGATTAGAATCTATTATATGAAGCTGAGGGTCCCAGAGACCCCTGCATACTACCTAATTACCATTATATATCTATAGGAATCCTGGTGTCATGGAAACCCAACATAAAAATCTATTGTTTGTATTATTTTGCAGAATTCTCCAAAGTACAGCAAAGTGTCATGTAGAATTTGCCTTAACATGACTTTTATTTCTCAACTCATATAAATGTGTATTTTATCTTCCAAAAGTCCTATTATTTCCAAGGTTATTCATTTTTAAGAAAATATACAAATTGAAATGTTGTGAGGTACCTACCAGAGAAGACCACTAAAACACAGATTCAAGCTGATAGAAAGTTCTTAGTAGTCTGTGATTACACTGGGTATTCGGGATGCTAGTGCAGCCCTGAACCTTTCTCAGGATGGGTTTTTAAGCACAAAAAAACCCCCCAAAAAAAACAAACAAAAAAAAAACCATCCTGGGTTGACACACTTCAGTAGCTGGGACAGTTATCCAGAAGTAGAACTAAAGAAGTCAAAAAGCAAGGGTGCTACATCTAGGGGCTTTCCATTCTGGGAAAGTTCTTTGATGGATTAGGTCTTTGCTCCCATTTGGCAGGTGTTGCAGCCTATGTACTGGATTCCAAGGCCTGAGTGATACTTCCATCAATGGCTTCAGTTGTGCTAAGATCTGGGGGCCTGTTACCTTTTATGAAAAGCTCAAGAGTTAAAATGAGATGGCATCATACACACAGCCTAGAGCACATGGGGAGTTTTGAGATGTGAACCTCTTTTTGCACATGAGGAGCCTGATGCTTATCATTGGGGAACATGTAGGAAGGAAAGGTCTGATCTGCAAGGCTTGTTATTGGGAATTTCTCAGTGCAGATTTGCTGAGCAGTTGGTTGAACTAGAGCTGTCATTTCTGTAGTGAACAGCATCAAGAATTAAGCTCAAGACTGAATATCTTTAAGAGACATGAGAATTGGTGCTGTTTTTATCCCTTTGTTGTTGAATATCCAAGTAAAGTGATAACGCTTAAGGTAGATTTTTTTTTTTTTTTTTTTTTTTTTTTTTTTTTTTTTTCTTTTGCTGTGACTTTCAGGAAACTTAGCAAAATACTAGAAAAGATGGGGCAGCCCGTAACTAATTTCAGCTGCTATTTTTGAACAATGATTAAAGAAATGTCCATAAAACAGACTATTAGGCATCCCATTATCTTGACAACAACTGTGCCAGGATTATGCTTATTTCCACTTACAGGAGAAAAAATTGATATGAACAGAGATCATGAAACTTTTCCAGAGTCACCGAGTCTATAAACGTTGAGGCTGGAATTTTGCAATCAAGTCTTCCTGGCTCTAGAACCCTGTGCCAGCCATGCTCCTCCATCCTTGCTTGTGTGTAGCATCTACATCTTGAATAATTCACACTGCTCTGTTTTAACTTGGGGCATGCTTGGAATTACAATCATGCAAAAACAACAGTGCAAGCACATCTGATCCTTTATCACAAGGAAAAAGTGTTTTATGTTGTCCTCCCCACCCCCAAGTGAGAGGCCACAATCTCAGCAAGGCAATCCTGTTTTATCTATCCAACTTTACACTCTCTTTTACTGTTCTTACTGTTTCCGCTGAGTGGGTTTTAATGGGACTTGTGATGTACCTCTATATGGACCAGAAACTAGACTGCTTGATGAAGAACATGTGCCTCTTAATTTGAAAATCCAACCGTATCACTGGAGTCCATTTCTATTTAATCTTTCCAAATCAAGAAATCTATGGCAAGATTTCTCCAGTTTCCCTGCTGTTTTCCATGGATGATTGACCTGCCCCACATTTCCCTGAAACATAGGCAGCCCTTTAACTGCTGGTACAGCAGTGGAGGATGCCTTTGGGAGGCTGGGGGGAGGATGGCTATGCATAGTGAAGTGAAATGACAGCAGTAACTGAACAGGTCCCCAAAGTGGCAGCTCTCTATGATGCTCCTTGATGCCTAGCATAGGAAGGCAGGGAACATTATTTAAACAACTGAACTCAGGAGACCAGTACATTCCCACTGCCTTACACCACATGGAAGAAAAACACACCCACAGGAGCTAAATAAAACTGGATACTGCCTTTCTGATTCCAGGGAGATGGGTACTCAATCTTCTGAAACCAGGACAAAGTGTGATCGGGGTTATCACGTAATGACAACAGTGTCGTTCTCATTATTCAAAGAGAAGTCTATCAAATAAAAGGAAGAGAAATGATACAAGTATGCAAAATATTCTGAATTACCATGGCCTTGTTTACTTTCCTCTCCCTTTGCAAGACTCTCCAGAAGAGCATATGGGTGGTTAGCTCTCTGTTTTGCAGCAGCAGAACAAAGAATCTAGTGAAGATCGGGCAGGGTGAGTGGTGGAAAAAGGCAGGGATCCAAGGGGTGGGAGGAATGGCTCTTGGAATGTTTGAAGTCTAGAATTATTGTCCTTGGCACAGAGAATAAAAGAACTTCATCTCTATAGGAATACTGAGCCGTCTGTATATCAATTATAAATCCAAGCTTGAACTCACCGCCTCCATGTCTCCTCTCCCCGTCCCTACTCTCCATTTTATCTTCCTAAGCTTCACAAAGTCTTTTGTCCATCTTATTTGAAAGAATGTTCTCCCAGCCACAGATATCCTCTTGCCCCTCTGAGCCAGGGGGATATTTGCAGTGCTTGGCTGGACTGGTCTTCTTGCCTTCCTTTGTTTAGTGCAAACACTGCCTGCAGCAATTGAAACTGCCCAGATCCCTAGCCTCTCGTTCACTGGAGGCTGAAAACACAGGCTGGAAAGTGTTCTCTTAACTGAGCAACCACCTTGATAAATATAGTGCAGCTACAGTGAAACTCAGTCTAGACATGCAACAGGCTAATGGGAAGCCTCTTTCCCTATTTTATTTTGCAGTTTTGAGCTTTGAAATTGTTGTAAGTTATGAAAATTTGTCTGTAAATGTGTTGCCTAACAAGGAAGTTAAGACTCTGGAGTCCTGAGGAATAAAAGTACATTTGTACTATGTTTTAAAGTAAATAAAACCGAAGACAAAGATAAAATAAATTCCTTTCAGAGGCAGTGTGTGCCTTGGTTCTTTAGGAAAACCACTTTTAGTAATGATTAGGACAAAAATTATCAGAATAAAGTGAATAGCAAGCAAGAAGCACTTACCTATTTTGAGAATAATGAACAAGACACATTATTGAAACACTTGTCATTCCATAGAAAAAGAAATCTCATTTAAAATGAGAGTATGTGAGGAACTCAAATTCTTACATACCCAATTCTCTAGGAAATAATTGCATGCCAATGTTGACTATGGGTACCTTTAGAGAGTGAGCATGGTTTTGAAGTAGAATGACTTAAACTGTGAAAGGAAATAGCCAAGAAAGAAGGACCCTGTCTAAAAGTGACAAGAAGCCACCTTCTCTTTTGTACCAGAGACTTCCACATATTAAAAACAAGTGTCCAAAGCAAAGCAAAAAAAAACAAGACTATACCTGAAGAGATGAGGGAGTGGATGGGAAGTAGCTGTTGCTTTACTTCATCTGTATTTATTCTGACCATAAAATAGTATCAGGCAGGAGAAGACAGACTAGTTTTCATTTCATTTAGACATGTTTCTCATTTATAATTTGTTGAAAGTTCTCTTCTGCACTTGTTACATTAGTCCATTGTGCCAATGTGGAGGAAGGAAGGGAAGGAAGGAAGGAAGGAAGGAAGGAAGGAAGGAAGGAAGGAAGGAAGGAAGGAAGGAAGGAA
>CABHPQ010175134.1:5387-54539 GCA_902168405.1 Peromyscus aztecus | reverse complement strand
AAGGAAGGAAGGAAAGAAGAAAGGGAGGAGGATCTACTCGGTACATCAGTCCAGTGCGCCAATGTGGAGGAAGGAAGGAAGGAAGGAAGGGAGGGAGGGAGGGAGGGAAGAGGGAGAGATGGAGGGAAGGAACGAAGAGAGGTGAAAGAAGATGTTAAAGGATTAATCTTTGCCTCTAAAGGTGATTGGAGAGCTAGGTTCCCTAAAATGTAAATATTAAAAAAAAAAAAAACAGGGGATTTTGTTTGTTTTTGCTGTTTTACAAAAATAGAAATAAAACCTTGTCTGCGTGATGATGAGTAGGACCCCAGAGTTTCATGCCAACAGGGAAGAGAGGCAGATCTTTGGACAACCTCCCTGTGACTAGAACATGCACTCATCTCTCACACTTGCTTCTTGTTCTGGAGCTTTTGTGCATTGGATGCAAGTCGGCAGTCTGAACAATCCCAGAGTCAGACCTTTTAAGTCACCTTTGAAGAGAAATATTCCAGGAAGCATCCTCTGCCCTTTATAGATCTTTTATGGTCAGGAAATCAGAAGAGTGAATTTCTGGGCCACCGTTATTTACCTATTAATGCTGAATTCCCTCACTGAGGGAGGCCCATAAAAGCTGAGTTTTCTGAAGAGCTTTTAATCCAAGACTGGATGGATAGATCCCGTTACTCTCTTCCCTCCCTAGCATTTGACTTTTAATTTTTACATATGAATTGTGAAATGCCACCTCTATTAGCTACAGCCCCAAGCTGGGAACATTAATATTGATGCCCAGAATGGTTGGGAGTGCAGCTACAGGATGATTGAAAAGTGGGGATTATCATCAGAGTAAATAAATCCGACATACCATTCATTTACCTTTTTCATCCCAAAATTTACAAGAATTTATTTTTAAATAACCTAAAAATTAATCAACATCAGATTTTGACCCTTTACTCCTGACATAGAAGTTTCCCTCTCCTAATCTATATTCACCTCTTATCATGAGCATACATGAATATAGCAAAGCTGTGTGGGGCAGAACCGTATTACATATGTAGAAAAAAAAAACAGAACAGGAAAAAGCAGGTTTGGGCATGATGCTAACCCCTTGAAACTTTATACTTAATTATGACCAACCACATGAGTGTACAGAAGGCAAACTGTTGCTTGTGATATCGGGAAGCATCTGCTGAGCCCGAGGCAAATTTCACATTAAAACTCAATTTCAATTGTGACCTAAAGGTGAAGAGAAATTCTATGAATCTAGCAGAATTACTCTTTGAATGTCATCTCCCCAGCTTCTGTGAACTGATGCTCGTGGAGAGAGAAGGCCCAAGTGAGACAAAAGGCACGGGAGCCAAACACAGAGCATTTAGTGCCTCCCTCCCCTGCACAATTTGCCCGCTGTGGTGGTGTTCACAATCCAGATGTAAGCCCTGGTATCAGGAGGGACCCAAAACTCCACTGGACCAGCCCTTGGTCCAACAAGATTCCTTTACTTTTTGTTTGTCCAATATGGCTGCAGAGAACATAATTTTATGATCAATCAGGATCAAAGGTTATAACCTTGGTAATCTTCATATAACTGGGGGAGGGGGGAGGAATCAAAAGATAGTTTTTCATCAAAAAAAATGTCCACAAAGTAATGTGCTGGGCAGTGGTGGCACATGCCTTTAATCCTAGCACTCAGAAGGCAGAGGCAGGCAGATCTCTGTGAGTTCAAGGCCAGCCTGGTCTCGAGTGAGTTTCAGAACAGCCAGGGTTACATGGAGAAACCCTGTCTCAAATACTGCTACTACTACTACTACTACTACTACTTTTAATAATAATAATAATGGGCGGGAGAGATGACTCAGCTGTTAAAGGCTAGGCTCACAACCAAAATAATAAAATAAAATAATAATAATAATACACAAAATAAGAAATAATGATCAAGATAGATTGGTTTTTATATTTTCTTTCATTGCCCTCCTCCCCTCAATCTCTATCTCTCAGTTGGGGAGGTCAATATAGGTAGATTGCAATGATTGGAAGAGGCTAACCAAGCAGAAGAAGTAAATACAGATCAATTGCTATATACAAACTTACCATAACACTACAGCTTAAACTAGTAGAGCACATGTGTCTTCTGAGTGATATGATGAATGCCCAGTGAACTCCAAGAGAAGGTTGCAGAACTCTAGCATAGTCTGGTAGTCTTCAATTCAAGCCTGGCTGCCAAACATTAGCAATATTACCACATGGTTGAAATCACCGCATATGTTTTGGTGGTATCTCCCAAAGCTCTGCTGTGGCACATGCAGAAGAACCTCTGTCAGGTTTTCCAGGAGAACAGACTATTTCAAACTTGACTGTCCCGCTGAACACCCAGGAACTTTGTGGTTCAAATCCAGTTTCTGATAGAGTAGATTTAGAGTAGGGCCTAAGATCTGCATCTCAAGCCAAATTCCATGGGTGCTGACAAGGGTGTCTGTGGAACACATGGAAAAACCACAGGTACAGAATCAACAATGAATTCCTTTATACAGCCTGATGCTTCCCATGTTGGCATATCATGCTTGTTTGTACATGGATATGTATGTACATACATGATGATGGGATCACTAAAACTACGGATCCAGAGGTCATAATTCTGAATGTTTTAGAGAATTGCACACAGAGTACATGACATTTGGTGTCTCAGTGTACCTTACTAAACAGTGGCACTGGATTTTGGTAAAAGTTGCAAGTTTTGTACAGGGGGCCTCTGTGACACGTTTTCAATTCCTTTTTCCTCTCTAACAGACTCAGTAAAGAAAAAAAAAATCTTGCATTGCTTTATTAGATGCATTATGGCTAAAAATTTGTTTTCCTTTTCTAAAGAAATAAAACTGTGTTCGAACCCTTTTCTTAATTCCTGATGCACATTTGGTTTGGTCTCTACAAAGCTACATCAGGGTCATTCACAAACCTACATAGACGTTGGCACAAGCAATTCTCTTTAAACGTTCTTTCAAAGTCTAGTTGCTAAGATTTTCCAGTTTATTTTACAGTATGACATTTCTGTTGCTTTTTCACTGTTTCAACATTCAGCATTTCAATGAGGATTTTTTTTCCTTTTTAACACTTACTTTCTTCAGAAAAGGCTCCTAAGAACTAGAAAGACATACAAGACCTAGTTATGAAGGCATGGGTCAGAATATCAGTTCTCCCAAGTACATTCATGTAACTTTGGATATATTTATGTAGCTTAAACTTGTTTACTTGTATGTAAAATTGAATAGTAATAGCATGTACTTTTTCTGTGTAAAAATTCTTTATTGAGTGATGGATAAATTACTACTAAAAACATACTGTAAAAGGTATTGATGAGGAACAGAGCACCCTAAATTAATAAAACATATACTACCTTATGTTTATATAAGATCGAGGCTTAAATTTGTGAAAAGAAATGTATGGTTCCCAAAGGAGCTTCTAGAAACATGGAAAACTTCAATCTGTTTTGGTATTCTTAACCCAACCCTTTGAAAAAAAAAGAAAAAAGACAGAAAGATGAGATGAAATTTTAAAAAACAAATTCTTGTGACCCAAAGAGCAGAAGTCACGCTATTTGTCCAGTGCATAATCCCAGACCAAAATTAGGCACTCAAATATTTATTGAAATGAACTCAACTACATTTTTCACTCACAGATGAAATATTTATTTCACAGAAGAACCCTTGCATTGCAGGTTCTATTTGAAATATTTTAAACTAGAATAAACCCTAAGACTCAGTCAAGGAAACTCAGTTGGCTTTACAATATATTAGAATATTTACAATGAACAAATGACTAATTCAGGCAAGTGAGTGAATGAGGGCTGTCTGAAATCAACTTTTATGTGATTACAATATTGGAGAATAATAATTCTGTCAGGAAGTACTTATGTGTCAAAAGCAACACTGTAGCCTTCTGCTCTATCTATCTATTTATTTATTTATTTATTTAGGTTTTTTGAGACAGGGTTTCTCTTTATAGTTTTGGTGCCTGTCCTGGATCTCACTCTGTAGACCAGGCTGGCTTCGAACTCACAGAGATCTGCGTGGCTCTGCCTCCCAAGTGCTGAGATCAAAGGCATGCGCCACCACTGCCCGGCCACGGTAGCCTTCTAAAAAGACTCCAATCTCCTATTTCATAGAGAGTTATTTTTTCCTTTAGGGGACTTCACTTTACTCACCTGAAACCTGGAAGATTTGTTGGCATTCACATAAACATATCCATCTATAAAATTAAATTAATTTTATCATCTAATGGGTCAGATCATTTGCCATTTAGTACTTCTTCCACAATTTGCCTGTTTAATATAGTAACTTTCTAGGATACACATCTTGAAATGGCCATTCATAAACCTCAGGTTGACACACACTATTTAGTATTGGGCAGCAAAAGTAGTCAGTGACATTCATAAATTCCTTATCCCCCAATTTATGGGTAAACCAGTGCAGATAAAGGAACATGATGGCGGTCATGCATATTCAAAAGGATGGATCTGGAATTTGAATCGCAGCATGATTGTTATCAGATCCCACACTTTGAACCTATATGTTCTATGCCATGACATCTTCTGTGTTGCTCTTGGTGATGGGGTGAGCAAGTCAAACACTCTGCAGCATAAACTGTTCCAGAGACGCCCAGCAGATCACTTTGGTGTTGGCAGCATACATAAATCAAGCGGTAACGAGAAAAGATGAAGTAAAGCCAAGGATAGAGGCGCCAGCTGATGAGGTGAGAGCACAGTAGGAGAACAGTTCATATTCTGTCACAGCTGGGCTGTGGATGCACACTCAACCATTTCTGATAGCATCTTGCTTTGGTCATTTGACTTTACGGAATCACATGTCCTTGTCTGTAAATTGATCATATGTTATGAACTTCTCAGACTGGCTTTGCGGAGCAAATGGCATAATAAATGTAAAGCCTACAGTGTGTCTACATTGAGTGTGAGAAAGACCAAAGACAATTCTCAGGGCTAGAAACTGTGTGTTGATAGTGGTCCTGTAGCATAGGACCTAGCAGAGCATTTACTATTGTTCTTATTCTTTTGATGACAGCTATCTATGACTGCCTCCCTTACCTGACTTATGAAGCCCTTGACAAAAGTCTAGCCTATTTGTGGTCTATGTGCCTGTAATAGCCAGGTGGTACTCTGCACATAGCAGCAAGGGCTTACTAAATCTTTCCTGAGTGATTCTTGAAGGATATCCTTGCAATTCTGTTGGATTGGAACAGTGTGTTGCTGGTAGATTACCTAGTAGGCTGTTAGAGAGGAAAACAACATTCCCATCTTAAACCTACTAAGTCAGCAGTTCTGAGAGAGTCTATATTGATTTGCTTTTTAAAAAAGAATAATAATTCCCCTTAAAATGTGGATGAAAGACTAAGCAAATTAGATTTTGAGTTTATTTACTAAGATGTAGCTCCTGATTAGTCCCTGCTTTAAGCTGTCCCACTGCCAAGCTGCAGGCCCTTCCATACATTAATATTGATGCTGCCAGCTTCTGGCAGAGCCTGGTGGATGTGGTATTTCATAATTCAGACGTGAAAGTAAAAAGGGTTCATGATTTCAACTCCAGCGCCTTTACTGTTCTATTTGAGGCAAAAAGAAATTGGAGCATATAAAAGAAAGAGTTACAGAACTGATATTCTTTTTGTCTTAAGTAGTCTAGTGACAAAGTTCCAGACTCCTATTTGGGATAAAGCATTTTAATGTCCAATATCCGTTCTAATCATACTTGTACTTGTATAGATATATTTTTAATATTTGTTTATGGTTGTTGGTGACTTCTTCCTTTCATTTTCTTATTCAATAAATATTAACTTGGCCTGTAAGACGGCTCAGAGGGCAAAAGGGATTGCACCAAGCCTAATCACCCAAGATAGCTCTCTGGAATTCACATGGTAAAAGGAGAGAGCTGACTTTCCTAAGTTATCCTCTGACTGCCACACCTTTGCACCTCACCCCATACACAATAAATAAAAATGAAAATAAATATATATTGAAGCCTAGTATTAACCCACTGAACAGGGTGTATTCATCAACAAAACTGTCATTTTCCACAGGCAGAATCTGGAAATGACTCATTTTGGTCTATGTAGAAACCAACAACAAAAGATCAATTTTTAGTTACTTTACCCAACTGATGATAATTGCTCATCAATATGAATCAGGTGGTTTTCTGCATTCGGGTTCCAACTGTGCACAGGGGACTTCTTATTGAGCTGAACTAGTGGAAGAAACACATGCCAAAAAAAGCATACTGAAAAGTATGGGGGAACATAAAGGCACATGGGTGGGGAAGGTATGTCACTATAAGATGCACAATAAGATAAACCTTTGGGGGCCAAAGAGAACAAGGAGAGAAATGACATTAGGAACATTAGCATCTTTGAAAGGAGAATGTAGTGTCCACACTCATGGGAAGTGGTGAGGAAAATTGGAGACATAAACATATCCCTATTTGCGCAAGCTTGGCACATCTTATCAAGGGACATGGGCTTGGTCTCTCATTACCGTGTAAGCTCCTGGAGTGCCGTTATGCAGCATGTTCTTGTTTATGTCTGTCTGTCCCCACAGTGCCTAATAAAGGCTGAATAAGACCTCAGGGAGTGAAGGCAAGCTAGGTGTGGAATGGGATAGGCACAGAGAATTTTGATAAGAAGCCTATTTTTCCTTGAGACAGGATGCTCTGGCTGTATGGGAGATGTGTTTTCTCACAGAGAGCAACACTGGTGAGAGAGACTTGTTAGCAGACCACTGAATCAATCTCAGGAATGAAAGACAGCTATTTAGTGGGAAAGTAGGGAGGATGCAGCTTCAGCCATTGGAAGGGGAGAGCACTTTTTCCAGTGTCTTTTTAGCCTTTAAATGGTAGTTTTTCTATTTCCTCATTCTTTTGTCATCGTTGTTGATGTTATTGTTTGCTTTATTTGTTGATTGTTTTTTTTCCAGAGTTTTAGAATTTTATTTCCTTTTCCCCCTTTTCCCAAAAAAACATTTTTTCCTACCTCTAAAATATGTATTTTTGTTCTCAAAATAAGTATCAGTAATCCAGCAAGCACTATAAAGACAAATCAAGCATTAGTAACTGTAGATCTTTGGAAAATATTTACTCTGCATAGCCACTGATTTTTTTTTTAAAATAAGTGTTACTTGAGCAATCAGCATCGGCTTGGCATTGGAATGCAGTTGAGTACTTGTTCATCATATGATCATTATGACCTAGCTCATTCTGAAAATTCTTCTACAGCCATTGCTTTTCTCCAATGTTCTCTCTGTTTCTGGATTATAGAGATGATAGAGTGACATGTCACCTCTCTCTCTTCTCCAGTAGGGGCATTACCTCCTGCATCTCTTCCCTCCCTGCTTGGTAATTTCTCACTGATATTACCAGAATTCTTTCTGCTCCCCAGCACAAACCAGGGATTTTTAAATTTTGTACATTGCAAAGTTACTTTCTGTTTAAGTCCACATTAAAAAGAATATTGTCACATTTCACACTGTCATTGTTATCGTATGATGCAAAGTACTTGTTCTTAAAGACAAATAACTTTTGTGGAGCTTGGCAGAGTTTGGGCAATATCTATCTTCAAATAATTTTTAATCTCCTTAAGAAATTAAATAATTACACAGGCAATGTAACAGATGATATACTAGATAACATACCTTGTAGTTTTTAAAAACAAAGTGTTAAAGTAACTGATTAGTAAATCATCTGTGAAATAATTTCCTGATAGAAAAGATGAAGTCTTAACATGGAGGAGGAAGAAAGTCTGAGGTTCTAAAAGTTTCATCTATGGCAACAATCTGCAGTTGTGGTAGGGAGTGGAACAGAAAACTATGCTTAGGTCATAATCTGGATGATCCTGTGCGAAGGACTGAAATCTCTCCTTTTTGTATGATTTTGCATCAGATACAAAGTATGTAAGCAGTGTTATGGGAAGGAACTGTCTCCATATGCTTCTCATTGGAATAGAAACTTCCATGGAAGATCTGGACTTTTTGTAATGATATATCCCCATGACCCATACTAATATAGGAACTAAACTTGAGATCCACATGACCCAGTCCTTTGAGAACCCTTGATTATAGACCTGAGCCAACAGGTCTAGATTGTAGCAACCCTTAATAATTCACATGGAGTATGAAGGTTATTTTCCACCTAGATGGCATGTAATGGTATGCTCAATGTGTACATGTGTGGATGTATCCAGTGCACTTGGAAGCTTTAAAGTACATGGCTCCAACTCTGAAACACACATGCTTCCTTATGAAGCAGATAGATGAGGGCCAAGCCTGATAGACATATACCTCCTAATGAGGTAGAGATCTGGGCTCAGCAAGATGTCAAAATCTGTTCCCCAAAATAAATTGGAAGATTTAACAGTAACAGGGATGGATGGTGAATGCCACTATCTAATAACTATCCCTTAATCATCCAATGTTCCAAATGCTGAAATCTCTTATATGTGTTATGTTATGCCATGAAATTGTCTTGGCTATGTTACCTTCCAACCATGTTTTGGTTTATTTATTGCTCATTCCCTGCTTTGGGACACTTTTTTTTTCAAGCACCGAGTTTCCCCATTTGTGTTTGAAATGACAATAAATCTGTGTCTGTAATGAGGCCATACTAACCCATGCTGTGAGCTTATGAGTTTTCATTGAGCATGGGAAGCATGAGACATGGCAAAGAATGTTACTTCTGAAGCTGCTACAGTAAAGCTCTAAGCTCTTCATTCCTTCATAACTATCCGATGTTTTCACAGAGAACTTATTGGCCTTGGATGTGTCTCATAACAGGCAAGAATAAGATGGAACAGGTTGGACAGGAGTGGTATGTGGAAAAGGCTGTGTGTCTGAAGTTTACTGGGTACCACCACCAGGCTTATTGCAACACTGTCTACTTTGTCTCAAAGTGACATAGGACAATAATCATTCCTACGGTATAACTACATGAAAACAAATGAAATGGTTTCTGAAGAAAGACAGTCAATTAATTCCTGACCATACACTGTGAGAAGATCCATCAGTTTCATTTATTAATTGAAGCCATGTCTTCAGGGGAGTGTTTTCTACATATGCTTACATCATTAAATGAAATGCCTATTGCTTTAGCAAGTAATTTGATATATTAGCTATAATACAGTAGCAATAATTTTATGAAATGTTTTTCACAAATAGTTTAGGCGTTATGATGTCATCAGGATTACCATCATTCTTTCAGTCATGGTTACTATTGCTGTGATGAAACACCATGAACAAAGCAACTTGGGGATGGGAAGATTTGGCTTACATCATAGTTCATCACTGAAGAAAGTCATTGCAGGGACACAAACAGGGCAGACACCTAGAGGCAGGAGCCAATGCAGAGGCCAAGGAAGGGTACTGCTTATTGACTTGCTCATCATTGCTTATCATCATTGCTCAGCCTGCTTTCTTATAGAACCCAGGACCACCAGTCTATGGGTGGCATCATCCATAATGGACTGCTCCCTCCCATCAATCACTAATTAAGAACATGTCCTACAGGCTTGACTACAGCCCAATGCTATAGAGGCATTTTCTCAGCTGAGGCCCCCTCCCCTGTGATGATTGTAGCTTTTGTCAGGCTTTTGCTTCATGTAATCACAAGAAGTTCTTTCACTAAGCTTCATAAGCTTGTGCTATCCTTGCAAGGAAATATCAGAAAGACTGCCTCTGTCAACGCTGGTGATTGGGTTAAGGATGAAAGTTGAGGTTATGTCCGTGATGTTTAGGATAGTCTGTGAACACTTTAGGTAAGAGATAGGCTCCAGACATGTCTCTGGTCAATAGAAAGAACCTTGAGGTTGAGATCTGCAGAGTACTGAAAACGTCAGGGATCTTTCTTTAGTTTTGTGTCTGGATAGGACTTTCTCTCTTTGTGTGTGCGTGTGTGTGTGTGTGTGTGTGTGTGTGTGTGTGTGTGTGTCTCTCTCTCTCTCTTTCTCTCTCTCTCTCTCTCTCTCTCTCTCTCTCACACACACACACACACACACACACACACACACACACACACAATGTATGCAGATTCCCCACTTTGCCTCCATTCTTTACTCCCCACTTGTCATGATGGGAACTTTATAATTTGTGAGACTTCCTTTCTTTGTTCTTTGTCAATGGAACTGAAATCTTCTAAGCACTTCTAAGTACTTCTCCAATTTTCATTTGTAAATTGGTTAGGGGTTTTCTTTTTAAACTAATGATTCTAATTCAGCACAGTAGAGGCAAAATTTTGTAATGTCTATTTCTAGTAAATTTTTAGAATATTGATGCCACTAGCCAATGGATCACACATATCCAGTTTAGAGGCTATGTCTTTGTTTTATTTTTTCTTTTCTAAAGAATGACTAAAGAATAGCATGATTCTCATCTTTCCCCTCTTTATAGAGAGAAATGACCATTTCCCTAGCTGACATGGAGAACAAAACTTAAACAGATATGTGCCCTTCAATTCTTGAAGGCTAGTGAGATGTTTGACACATCAGAGAGAATTGATGTTTGTTGAGTGTAAGAGTATTGATGTGTATACATGCTGCTTGAGTGTCAGTACAGTCACATTTAGTAGTACTAAGTATTACTAAAATAAATTATTTAACTAAAATGGTAGGACTTCAAAAACATTTATTGCAGAAGCTGGAGGACTGCATTACAGTGGAATGTAGTAGCATCTTGCTTAGTATGAAAGACACCCTAGGCTCAAGAGTAGCCAAACAGCAGCAGCAACAACACACAAACTTACATACATATCTCCATGCACATGAACATACACGTATATGTAGATACTACATATTCACCATCCAAAGATGCAATCTGTCTTGGTTTGATAAAACAGAAGGTCTGAACAAGATGAAAGAGATTTGAAGGAAAACAGATACTTATCCCCCAAATCCTGGGGCCTTGTTAATGATAACAACAGAAGAAATAGGGGGAAAAGGATTCCCGTGCTTCTGAGAAATAAGTAGGTACTGATATTTAATATTCCACTCTTACATTCTTGAGGTAGGGGAGTAACCTCTAATTGCCAACCATGAAACATTCCTGCAACAGTTTTTAATGACTCCCCGTGGGAAACCTTACCTTGTCGGAAGAGGGAATAGGGGTTGAGGGGGGAGGCTGAGGGTGTGGGAGTAGGGAAGAGATGGGGACCTGTGATTGGTGTGTAAAATGAATAAAAAAAATTCTTAATAAAAAAAGAGTTTTTGATATCTCAGAAACCTAACTTGACAACAACAACAACAAAACCTCAGGAACATTTTGTATATAAGGTAAAGAAGTCTGGGCAGACTATGATTCTTGCTAGGGTGTTTTCTCCCCCACCCATCTTCCCATTTCAAGTAAGAACAAAGAGGCTGCAAGGGCATGGCTCAGTGAGGACCAGCAGCAGCAGCTTCTGGAACATGCTACAGCATGTCACATTCACAGGGTCTCTGGTGCCCACTTTAGTTGCAACCACTAACAGTAGAATGCATTTCCATAGAAACATGTACCATGGGGTGTTGCCAATGGGATGTCAGCTTGGGAAGGACTGAGGGTGGAACCATTGAGGAGACACCCTAAAGTCATGCCCATAAAGATACTTCTTAAAATAATCAAAATTATTTTTGTAGCATTTCATATGTTGACTATTATCATTTTTCCTAATTTCTGTTTCCCAGTACCTCTTTGAATTTCATAATAATAAAGCAACACTTTGATATAATAAAGCTGGAAAACACATGCAAACTTGCTTATAACTTCAATACTCTCTCCAACTTTTGTTTTATTGTTGTATCAAATTAGGCATAAAACAAGATATCTTTGAAAACCCCCATGTGACTTCCTGAAAGCAACCCCATAGACTCCACATTGGTGAAGTCCAGGAAAGCCATTTATATGGTATCCAGTTAGAGATGGCTTTGAGTGAGGGCACAAAACATATTGGGTAGCTGAAGGGCCTCAATGTTTCCACACAGAGAGAGCTACACAGTGTGCCTCTGTGGCTCACACACACTTGAAAATCAAATTACCTAGCTAATAGCCTAGATGTGGTCTGTGTTTTTAGCTTCCTTTATTCTAATGTAGAGCAACAGATGGAAGGGTTAAAGACGTGACAGTTGGCTCAGATGTGACATATCCTATTTCATTCTGGAGTGTTTTTAGTGTCATCTGTAGAATTTGTTGTTTATTTCGCTTTCTTTGTTTGTAGGCTTGGGGAATTAGTCATGTTCTCAGGGAAAACAAGATAGTGCTCATAAATCACCAGCTCTCTGGGTCATTCATTTTAAACCATCTCAAAGTTCCTTTCACTTCCCAAAGTTCTTATCATATACTGGCTGAGAGAAAAAATGGAAGGCTATACTCTTCTTTAGATAGACAGTTATTCACGTAATTTTAAACCCCACCAGACAAGTAATTATACATCATCTCCCCCTTGGTATCTTCTACCAAGAAAGCAGAAACCCACACTGAGTTTCCTACGAGGTGGTACGTGTTAGCAGATGCCATGGCAAAAGAATTATGTCCTGTAGTACTTATCTGCAAAGGACCATGGTGCATGCTTGTATCATATGTGAAACAAAGAGATTAATAATCTAATCATTTTTTCCTAACAAAGAAATACAAAAACACAGTGGAAAAAAATGAATAAAACCACAGGGATGAACAACTAGCTGGAGTATCAGAATAATTAAGATCGCTATTCCATCTATAAGTCACACAAACTCTTCCCGTCAACTATTAAGTGTATAAAATGTTACAGGTCTCCTAGCCCTCCTAACACATTTTTCATTCATACAGAAAGGAAAATAATTCTGTCCTCCAAGCTTTCTTTTTAAGATAGTGCAGGGTGGGAGGAGGATATGGAATTAAATATTAGCTCGGTGCTTGGAACATAGCAAGCCCTTATTAAACATTTATCATCATCATCATTATTATTTCATTTTTCAAAGCATCAAACTAGATTACGAATTCCTAAACCTTTCATTATTGAATATCCATTTTTCCAAGTGCCCCATCTCTGGGAGTATTTTTATACCAAACACAGTACATTAATCAAGTAATAATTAAATTGTACTTCCATATTTTTAACTGTTCAAAGACATTGAGCCGTCAATTAGAGCTTTAGATGTTTGTGATAATGACTGTTAATCATGAAGTTCACATTCCAACTTAAAGAGTGACATTTTAACTAACTCACTTTAAACTATACAGTCTGATCTTAGATGTATATGAGCTGATTAATAATAATATCTTAAGTAAATAGAGGACCAGAGACCATGGCCTAGAACAAGAATCCTAAAAATCACTTCTGTAGTGAAAACAGTAGTATTTCATGGTTTAAGATTTATTCATGACCTGAAGAGCCACAATAAAGGTACATATATGATTTCAGGGAGCTTGAAGGTATCAGTACCCCTTGAATAATTCCATCAACTGAATAATACCAAGAATATAACTTTAGAAACTGGATCTTGAAATCATTCAAGAATAATAAGACAAATTTTTCAATGTGTTGCCCAGTCAACAAAGATTTAGCACAGGCCCTGTAAGCGTTTGTTTATGTATGATATAAACAAAATAGTTGAACTAGGACAGGAAATAAGAGGACACATATCCTCGAGCAGTGCATTCCTGTGGACAAGCACAGGAGTCACAGTGCTGGGCACGTGACTCCCTGGTAGAGTGATAGTGTAGCAAACCTGAGGCCTTGGCTTTAGTTCCCAGGACTGCAAAGCAAAAGCCCAAGTAGAACACAACATGGGAAGAGTAGGATGACCAATTTAACTAATCCATCATTCCCCACTAGAACTGACCAAGATTCAAGTCGTTGTGCACCAAGTCATCAGTAATTTGTTTTAAGAGTAGAGAATGTCGATTTGGGTTGATTTTATCTCAGTGAACTTTTCTCAATCTATGTACACAGGATGTTTTAAGAAGCACTTTCATTTGCTTTGCTGCGCATCAATTACCCTCTGCCACGTCCCAGTCCACACAAGGTACAACTAACTGATGAGGCAGAACTCCACAACTGGCTCCAGCCATCCTCCCTAAGACCCACAGTTCTTGCAGACACAATAGCACCATAACCCTGGAGTGTGTGAATAGAGAAGGAAGGGTCAACTTCATTTTTCACATACAGAACTCTGATTAGAATGATGGGACACAGGACATACTTTTTCCCTATGGTCTCTGGTGTCTGGGACTATCAGTAAGACATATTTTTAAGTACTTACCACTGAAAAGAATGATGAGCCTTGAGCAACATTTCATACACATTGGTGGTGCAGTCAACAGCAATGGGACATGGATAACTGATGGAAAACTGCAGTGCAACTCAAAATGTGTCCCTGGTAGAGCCCAGACACACAGACTGCCCATATCCTTGTGTATAGCTATGAACATATATTTTTTCAGTCTCTCAGAGGAAGCAATTTAGAATATATAATTTCTTCCTTTTAAAATTAATTTAATAATCCAAACACCTCAAATTTCTGCATACTAACTAATGAGCTGTGGGTGATACAAGTATGGATGTGACCGAGAACTTGCCATCACTTCAGTCCTCGATATTTTTACAAGGCCAGTGTACTAGGTTGCTATTGTGTTAAGATCCCACCTTCCCACCATTTCTGTAACAAAAATGTAACTACTTCCCCGTGCTAATCCAGAAATCCAAGGGTCAAGCACATCCAAACCTGTCAGAGCCACATAAAGTTGGTATACTCCGAATCTTTCCCACCCCAGGGATGGAGGGGTGTGGTCTCTCTCTAGCAAAAGGAATAGATCTATCAAGTAATAAATAGAAATCTTGTTACCTTTCAACATTCCTATAATTTCTCCCTGCTGCTTCAGCTAATTAATTATCAATGCTAGTTATGTTTAGACAAGGGGGATTGTGTGCCTCACAGCCCATCTGCTTCTTGGTAACCTTGTTGTGAAGTCATGGCAAGGCAGAGCTGCTGGTAAAGCTATCATCTCCATGGCAACCTGATGCTATGTCACAAACATAGGATAGTGACCTCATTGCAGTTTAAAGGAGAAATCAGATAGTGTCTGCTGTGTGAAGTGACAAGAGCTTTTAAACAAACATGCAGTTTGTTCGTATATATAATACAAGAGAGAAAGAATCTTCTTAAGGAATGTTATTGCAATAACCTTGCTGATAGTTACTAAATTTAAAATAAATATTTGCACACTAGAAGAACAATACAAATATGAGCTTATACTTGGATGATATATCTTTTGAAAATACAATATTGATCTGCATGATTTTTCTGATCCATAAACTATGAATTTCTCCCTTCCTCAATTACTGTTGTGTTTATTTCCATTAACTACTCCTCAATGATAAGCTGCATTCGGTTATGTATAGCCTCCTAGAGCCACCATCCCAGGGGCTTGGAGAACATTGTCCCCATTTTACAGAGGACAAAACTGATGCTAAAGGACACAGAGGGACTCCCCAGAGGGAGAATGGTTAGAATGATGGTGGGGAGTAGATTTGGCACTGAGCCCATAGCTTCGTCTGCAAAGCCCAGCTCTTCCCTCTGCACCACCCTTCCTGACTCTGTACTCTCTATATCACAATGACAAATTTGCTGAAGTTGTTTGTTGATAAAGACAGAGTATCCACACTAAGAAACCGGTGTCACAAAGTGTTCCCAGTTTTTGAGCACTGATGAAATTTTGACAATAAAAGAATTATAACATAGCTGAACTTACTTTCCCCAGTTCTGTTATTTTATAGATAATCTTAGTTGTAGTAAAGAACTGACCCAAGGCAACTCAGAATTGCCTGCTTTGATCATTTGTAATAACAGCTACAAGCCTTCTTTCAGCAAGGTATTTTGGGTTCATCTCACCTTCCTCAGAGTCTGAACATTGCAGGTGTAGTGCATAGTCTTCTAACAACACGGGGCCCTTGCTCTGTTCTGCAGTAGTTTTGGAGTTGCCAGTGGATGGATAAACAACCATCAAGCAAAATCAGCAGCAGGAAAGCAGAGATTTGGTTTCAAATATCAATATTGTGGTTCTATTTACCTCCTTGACATGATAATTTAGAACTAGCAACAGCTCCTTTAAAATTTACCTTCAACTTTTTCCACAATAAAAACTTTATGTGGTTACTCAAATAGACTGAATATGAATTCAATTATTCATGGGCATAATTCAATGATTTTTTTAATTTTGCTTCTTTATTCAGTTTTTTAAAGTTCCCCAAAATAATATTATTTTTATACTGTTAGTATTTCCTAATTATTTTACTATAGATCTCCCAGCACAGATGATGTATCTCCTGGTCTTATGTTTACCAAGCTTGAGCAAGCAAGCAGATTTTCCCCTGCAGATTGCCTCCATTTGTACAGCAAGCCAAACACAGAAATGGAATTATGTCATGTAGTCATAAAATGTCTCTCCAAAAGGTATGGCCAAACACACAAGAAGGTGGATTCTGAAATCGACCCGCAGAAACTGTTGCCATACATTCTCATCAGCCTCTTAGTTTCGTCCTTGGATGGTTGGTTAACTACTTATTCAGTTGTAGGAAACTGGTTATAAATACTGTGTCCTGCAAGTTCTGCATCTCTCCACCTGTCAGAAAGCTGGGGAAACAGCATTCGCTGGGCACTTAGTATGTATATTTACACTGGACAGCTGTGAAAGCAATGTGGTCAGTGTGCAGAATGAGAGCTGAGTAGATGCCAAACACATCAAGGGGACAGAGTCAAGATCACACCAATTGACATGTTTATAGTTAATTTATCCAAGTCTTAGGTATCTGAGTAAAAGACTTAAGCAAACCTGGCATTAAATGACAACATTTCAATAGATGATTGTGAAGGCAGAATACAGGAACCTTCTACATGCTCACCATGAAGCAAACATCATGTTATGCTCTTTCCATTCCTCACACTGTTTCATTTTTCTTGATAACCCTGGGATATAGGCTTTGCAGTTCAATTTGTATGGAGGATAATGATCCATTGCATAGTCGGAAGCAAGTATTTAAGGTCCCCCCACATTTTTTAAAACATTCCTTTCTATTCACTGAGTTGTAACCTAATCAATTTCTTTTTACAGATTTAATTGTTTGTGGAGTTTCTTTTGGGAATATATAATTTGTTGTAAAATATGTAGTATATTTTACTATTACTTTAAGCACAGATTTTTATAAAGGGTTAGACATAGCTATAGAACACAATTTTAGAAGAATTATTAAGTTAAAGGATACATTTATCTTACAGTTTTATAGATATTGCCAAAGACTTCACACAAAAATCATCTACTTAAACTTCTAGCAAGACTATATTTATGTTTAACTGTATTTTCCTCAATATTAGATATCAGCATTTTAGATCTCCATAATTTTGATGTGAAAAGCATCAATTTAGGTTAAATATCTTTAGTTATGTGTGAGATTGAACAATTGTCTTACTGTGATGGAGAATTGTGTGTTTTGCTGTTCTTTAAAGTGTTCAAGTTTTCTCATTTTCCTATTGAATGGTTTTAAAATTGTATCCATAAAATTATTTTGATACTAATTTAATACTCATTAGAATATCACAGTCTAGAATTGGAACTCCCGGGGATCAACTACCTATCAGTTTCCTTTCCTGAGCATATTATACTTTTGTATAATTTTATTAAATCTCCTTGCTTTGAATTTTCCACTCCAGACATTTAAGAAAAATAACACATATATTTACCTTTGTTCCTTATGTTCACAAAAGTTTTCACAGTTAGTAGCTATTATTTCTACCTGAACCTTGCGATTTTAGATATAAAAAATGTATCAACATTTTGGGCTTTATCTTTTTAAAAATTAGCACACGTCCCAACAATACATTTTCATTAATCTCTCCCTTTTATCATCTACTAAATACCTTCAGGTATTTATATCTTCATAAGATTTTCACTGTTGTCCCAATGATTTGCTATAATAGAAACCATTTTAAAAATTTTGGTGAGCCAGATGGTGGTGATGCATGCCTTTAATCCTAACACTTGGGAGGCAGAGGCAGGTAGATCTCTTTGAGTATGAGACCAGCCTGGTCTACAGAGTGATTTCCAGGACAGCCAAGGCTACACAGAGAAGCCCTGTCGTGAAAACCTAAAAAAAAATGCTGAGCATGTTTTCATATTTACTAACTCATATTACTTTTATTAGTATTTTCCCCAAATTATCCTGATTTTCCTATATGTTTTTTATTCCATATTAAACCTAGGATCACCTTGAAACTTGGATTTGTGTGTTGGCTAATTTCATAGATAAACACTGTGATATCAATATTCAATCTTTTCTCTCTAATGTGGTAATTTCCCATGTATTTACCTCTAGCTTGTGGGGTAAATCAAAGGATATCTTTTAAATAATACGTGTATGTCTTAGCTCTCCTACTAACCTGAGAGAAAGCAATGACGCTTATCTAACATGTTCCCTTCTCACTGCTTGTTCCATTGCCTGATCCCATTGCTGCATATTGTCAGTTAGCTTTGGAAATTTAGAAATCCATAGTGGTCCTTCCTGTTCCTAAGAACAGCCTTTTCTTGCAGAGGGTTAGCACGTATTTGAATAATGCCCAGCATTATAAACACCCCCGAGCAGCTGCCTCTCAGCTCTTTACTGGGTGTACAGTTATTACTAGCACAGGATGGAGTGATTTGGATGAAGTTTGCTTAAGGATGACTGTCATTATGTATTTATGAATAACAGCAAACACTATTTAGGATAAACCATTCCCTGAGAATTGACACGCCACATCAGAGCCTGCATGACAGAATTCATAGGCCTATGTTTATGGCACCAGCAATCTGTTTCTTAAGCCAGCCCCGGCAAACTAATGAACACAGTAGCTAACCGTTTATTCTCATTTTAATAAAATTTCAGAAAGGAGGAAAATAATAGGAAAAGTAGGTGATGGGTGTAATATTTAGGCTACCTGTCATCAACACAATCCATTTAACCTTATTTGGAGAAATAACTGAAATAAAGGTGCCAACCTCCCACAGCCTTAGCATAAGATTGCTATTTGTCCTCATATGCTCATTTGTGTTCTATTTTTCCAAAAGAGAAAGGAAATGTGCCTTTGCACTGAGTGATCATTTCTTCATGTGCCCTCCCTATTTTGTTCTTGTTGATGGAAGTAATATGTTTTGATGGAAATTATAATCACTGGAGCCTCCTAAGTTTATTCTAATTCCACCTATCTTTCTCATTATCATATAGTTTTTTTTTAGTTCATCTTAGATGAAAACTATCTGTTCTCAAGGAGGCACATGAAAGATTAAACTCTTATTATTGGCCAAACTGGATAGTTATATATGTATCAGAAGTCAACAATGTACCACCCTTTCCTGCCTCACCCTTTCCTCCCTCAATGTTATTTCTTGTCCAGAAACCAGTTTCCTCAATATTGAATCCACCATGGCCAACTTTGACAGCTCAACACATGAGCTTAGTTATAGAAGAAAGAACTAGAACTTCTTGAATATTTACTAGGTATCTGAGTTTTCTTTTACGGAGGGAACTGAATTGCAATCTCACTGTGTGTATTTCCTAGGATGAGATAAAACTCTGTCCATAGCATTATGCTATCATGCTTCAGTCTTGATAAGTAAACCTATATTTTGTCTAGTCCCTAGTATAGGACTATTTAGTTCACTGACTGTAGCTGGAAGTTTTTCTGTGTCCCACCCTGTCTGCAGCCGCTCATACCTAAGTAAACACACAGAGGTTTATGTTAATTAAAACTGCTTGGCCATTAGCTCAGGAGAGATAGGGGAGAAGAAAAGAGAGCAGAGGAGATGCAGCCAGCTGCAGCCATGAGAAGCAAGATGTAAAGTACCATAAGCCATGAGCCACATGGCAAAGTATAGATTTATAGAAATGTGTTAATTTAAGATAAAAGAAGTAGATAACAAGAAGACTGTCATGGTCATAATTTAAAAATAGTATTAGCCTGTGTGTTTATTTGGGTTCCTGCAGGACCGGCTGGTGAGAGAGATTTGTCCTGACCATGGTCCAGGTTGGACACAGAAAAACTTTTCAGCTATAACTGACTTAGTGTCTAAATTCTAGCAATGTGTAATAGCACCCATTTAATGTTTCTGTTGGCATTGGGATGAATAAGTAGGTACTGGGGAGACAAAAGAGATAAATACCCAGCTGCTTCCTGGCCAGCCTGGCTTTCTCTGAACTGCAGTCAACACAGTGGCAGGATAACAGGAAGGTAAGAATCAGAGATAATCTGTAAATTTTCTTATACTGTACAAGAACAATGGGATTGTGAGGCACTTTACAATGGACAGCATTGATGCTTCCTGATGCTCAAGATGCTGAGGATTTAGTTTTTTAATCATTATGTGGATGGCTTTTTGCAGGAATAGTAATTTCTCATGAAAAGTATGCCATTTTCCAGGAATAAGGGTGTGTGCCTTTAATTGAAAAAAGTATGAGAAAATATGGAACCATTACAAGAGCCCATGAAGAATTACCATAATAACTTACAAGTTTTCTATCCATTATGCTGGACATAGTGACAAGTACCTGGCAGCCTTATCCATGAATTGTTCCCAAGCAACACACAGTTGTACTGAGCATCATCTCTGGGTCTGTGCTCAGTGAGTCCTGAGGGACCTGAGACTATCTCTCACATATCTAAATCCATTTTAATAACATAAATAATTCAGAAGTAAACAAGAGGACAAGAGCTCTCTATTGTCCCCTAGGTAACATTCTCCTTGTCCCATGATAGGAGCTACAGAAATGAGTCACTCAAGGAAATTTAGGTTATCAGTTCAAAACAGAATCAGGAATAACAATAAAGCCATTATGCTGCTACTTAATTCTCTAGTCTTGCTGTAGACAAATTTACCTTATCTCTTTTCCTTCTCAACTGAAAAGTGATTGATAAGTAAATCAAATCATGCTAATGTGATTCTATCCATAATTTTCCTTTGCTTCCAGAATACAGATGTTGCTTCTTCTTAAGTGGGAAAAAGGACCTTGCACAGCCACCCACTATCAGAATGTCCAAACACCTCCATTTCAAGATTACCTATACCTTCACTCTTCAATGTCCTTGATTTCATTGATGCTGTTGCAGGATATTTGCCTATTATTTGTCTTCTACCTAGATTCTGGAACACTTCTTTTTTGTTCTTTAAGACACCATGTAATCTTGGGTTTAGCATTCATTTCTGGGAGAGGCATTTTTGACTTGTCTGAACAGGTTGAATGAACAATATTTGTAGATTTTCACAGCAAGTTATACTTGCCTTTGCTGGCACTTGGCTGTATTTTTTCATGCTCCCCATGTGACTTGAGTGATATATGCTCTCTCAGATTCTGAATGACATAGAAGGGAAACCTTGCTTATATTATAGGTATTGGATTCCTAGTACCTTCAGAAAGTCTTGGCTTATAAGTGCCAGAAAAATGTACTGAATGAATGAATGTTGATTCTAACTCATGTTTACATTGCTATTTTAAAATACCCATTGTTTGAGGAAGGCAGGGGGAAAATACCACTTATAGTAATGTTTCACCAGCTTGGCTGCAAGTGAACATGGATATGGCTGTTTTCAGCTACCCTTAAAATATAGCAACCTTGAGGTCAACAAAAGAGCCTGAGTTCAGATGTGATGATTCCAATTGAAGAAAAGCAATGTAATATAATATAATATAAGCATGCCAAAAACCATGCTTTAAACAATCCAGAGGAAGATAAAACCAAGCTGTCAGAAAAGCAAAGAAAGTTAAGGCAAGAAGGAATCCTCCACATTATGCAAGAATAGTCTTCCTTTCCAAAACAAACAAACAAACAAAACAACAACAACAACAAACAGACAGCAAGCAGTGGAAAATCAGGACAAGAATCAGGGTTCCTCACATATAAAGCATTTTCTTTTTGCTGAACTCACTGCTGATAAAAAAAAACAGTAGTTCTGAGATGTTTTAATTTTCAAAATTATTTAAAAATAATTAGAATTTATATATTGTAAAAATATAATCTTATTTTTTCTTGTCATATAAATACAAAGACGTACCCACACACATGCACACACACCCCCCACATGCACACACACACACATGCACATCCCCACATGCACACACACACATACACACATACATATGACTATTATCTATGAAACATTTTGTGTGCAGAACAGTATATGGCAACCACCCAAAAAAGCTTTTATTCTTTCTGATGTATCATTTGGCTACATTAAAACTAGTTTTTAATGTAAAAGGCATTGCTTCTCTTAGCATCCTCTAAATGAGAGATGATAAATGACAGGGGTGGGAATTATAGATCAGGATCCATTCTAGAATTTGGTCAGTAATCTAATCAGGAAGCTCCTGGGCCCCAGGGAAAGTTGTGCTTTTATAACAATCTAGTTTCAGCGAGTTCATGTCAAGATTTTCAGCATATACATATAAATGCACTTCTTATATCTATAGCTGTTTGATATCTACCAGTCTACAAATGCATTGTTTCTATAATGAATCTAAGAAGCTTAACGTTGATCCAGGCCACCAAAAATAAACAAACATATATACAACTGATAAATAGACAAAAGGAAGAAAAATCAATAACTTGCTTATAAAAATAAAATATCATCTTGTAAATGCCTGTGCTTTGAGTATAATTTGTATAATTCTTTTTAAACATACAATCACACATGCACACCCAGTTCTGAAAAAAAGATTAGAATGAAATGAGATAATATGATTCTGGTAGAAGTTTGTTGTATCTCTTTGTTCTTCAAAATTTAATTAGTATTATTCTATTTTTATAATCCAAAATTGTCATTTTCAAAATGTCATTCCAATGACAAAAACATTGAAAAAAATTAAAATATTCTTCCCATCTCCAGCTTGCCATTACAAATCTACTAATTCAGGCTTGTCAATCTTCTCTTGCCAGTGGGTAGCTCTGCCAAGGTAGCTAAAGAAAGGTTTAATGAGGTCTGTGTCCAAAGAAAGGATTCAAACAGCCAAGTGTGATTGTCATCAATAACTCAACCAGGGATGGTCTTATTGTCAGGATAGTGAAGCAGAAACCTTTCTTTTCCATGAGTCTGTGCCTATTAGTAGGAAAGGAGAGTACTAGAGTTATATTCCTGATAATGAAATTATTTTCTTAGAGGACCCTCCCTCCCAAGATATGAGTATAGTTATACCAAAATTCTCTTCTGTTGGTGCTCTAAATCAAGAAGAAGAAAATGCCACAGTCTTATGTACAGTTGTTTCTGTTGGCCATTAACAAAGTGCTAGTACAGTATATACTATATGTATGACACTTTAGAGCTTAAATATCTTAAACAAGTCCATGACTGAGTTCTCCTGTGCTAAACTGTTAGTAACTGCTGGCTGGTGGACTGCCTAGTAAGAGATGAATAGTTCCAAAATTACCTGATTTATTCATAGAAATACTTGTTTTGTGGACACCTTTCATTTCCCCCCAAATTTCTTTGACCATCTTCCATGCAAGCTATGAAACCTTGCATGTATTTACCTATAGCAGTGTGTCCCACTTACAGACCTAGAAGTACTTGTGTGATGGAGCAACCTATTGAAATTCTTAATTCTGCCATGAATGATATAGTCCTACCTCAGCTTTGAAGGTGGTCAGTAATCACTTGTCCTCATACTTCATACTGGCTTTACAACATACAGTTGTTGTTGTTGTTGTTGTTTTTCCTGACTCCTTAATGGGTGGTCCTCTTTCATCTCTGTCATATTCTCATCTTCTTTGTTAAAACTCAAGGAGCCAGAAGGGTAGCAGTGGATAAAGAGAAGTTTTATGTAACTTTGAATTTCTGCCTCTGTCTTGGGTCAACTTCAAAGGTGTCATATCTCAAGGGAAGCATGAAGAAGATTCCTTGTTTGAAAAAAGAAGCACAACATTTCACAAAGGCAGTGCCTAGCAGAGGGGACAAGTGTCTCTTGGAAGAGTCTTGGAAGGTTGACTCTTAAAATGAACTTGACATTGAAGGATGAACATGGAGCGCAGGAGACAGTTTCTGCCAGGGAGATGCCAGTGGCTTGGCACAGCTTCTGATGAGAGGTCATATTCAAAGGGGAAACTTCTGTATGTTACTGGGCAGATATAATGGCTCATGGCAACTTGGTTAGTGGGAGCTCTTTTCCCAGGAGACTCAGATATTTCTGTCCAGGGAGGAAAGAAGGAGGAGGGCAAGCCCTTTGAATATGTCCTTTTGTTTTTATTATTCTTCCCTGGGCTTAGGGAAAAAATGGCTTGAAATTATATTATTTTGACATTTCCCATACCTTCCTTCAAGATACAGTGAGTATGCAATGACTGCCCAACCTAAAGGGATATATCAGCAAAACAATTATCAAAACCCATGTACCTCATATCTGTCTGTCTGTCTGTCTGCTGCCCCCCCCCCCCATTTGTGTGTGTGTGTGTGTGTCTATTTATATGGCTGAACTAATATTTTGGTGTTTTTTAATTTAAAAAATGAAATAATATTTTATTGAGAATTTCATATATGGATATAATTTAAAATGATCCTATCTACTCCCCACTTCCCCCTCCAACTCCTTCCAAATTTTCCCAAACAATGGCCCATCAATAACCCATGTCTCCATTTTTAATAAACCACTATGCAATAAATGCTATGTCACACACACACACACACACACACACACACACACACACACACACACGTGAATGTGTGTGTGGAGTGCATTTACTAGCATAGGAAATCTACCAGTGACCACACATTCTAAAAGAAATTATTCTTCCTCCTCAGCAAGTTTCAGCTGCCAGTAGCTCATCAGCGAGGGATAGGGTCTACATTGCCTATCTATGCTGAAGCTGTGGCTGGATTGATTTTGTGCGGGTCTTGAGCAGGCAGCAACTGCTGCTGCAAGTTGATGAGTGCAATCGCCGTGGGAACAGAAGACTGTATTCCACATGTCTCCTTATCCTCCAGTTCTTACATTCACCCTGCCTTCTCTTCCATGATGCTCCTTGAGACTTGGTGCTGTTGGCAGGACTGATAAAGATATTCTATTTAGGACTGAAAGGCCTGTCTTTATCATCTCATCACAGAGAACTAATCCAGCCACTCCATTTACCAGCTGAAGAAACTGAGCCTTGGGAAAATTATCCCACATGTTTACCACATATTTACTAAATAGACCTATTATCTGCATGTGCCTGCAGCTAACACATGTGTTCAACTTTGACATCCTAAAAAGGTCACAGGTTCACATCCAATTTGTTCTCTTTTCTAGGAGGTACCACTTGCGGGCAATAGATTATGACTGTGATGGAGAAAATTGTTCATATATTGTACTTTCCTGGAAACCGTCAGTATAAGCAGGAATAACAACTCTGCATGGCTCAAAACATTGTCACCCTGGGGTAATGGACACTCTGAGTAATATTGACAAATACTGAAATTGGGATCTGTAATTAGAAACCTCATATACGAAGAATAAATCTGCTTCTCATTGCAATCAAAATATACCTTTACTATAGGGAATTTCTATTTTCTGTCACTACTAATGTTGATAATGAATACTGTTTCTGAAAGGATGGGAGCAGGAAGCAGAGAATGGATGTTCTATCTAGATTCCAAATCAGATTGGACTGTCATAGATATTGATGTGAAGGTATTTTACCAGCTAGTAACAATAAACAAGAGTGTCTGGGGACAAAGTTACTGCCCATTATGTTACATTGTACATGCAGTGGAAATTTTGGGAAAGACAGGTGTGAGCGAATAATGGCTAGCATAATACACTTCCAGAAAATGCTATCCTGAGAAAACTTTCTGGTTTTCAGTTGGATTCAGAGAAGCATCTGATGAACACTATGAACATTACCTCTGAAATCTTCAGGCTGAGCAGGCAGAAAGCTGTGGGTCCTGAAAGTAGGTTCAGTAACTTTTTATGCCTCATTGCACAGCTCTTTATCTGTTGCAGATTGTGTTTGAAGATGGACAATGATTCACCACTAGCTTCCTAACATATGGGAATATTTGTATGCATTCCCCCTCCTACTTCATTTCTGAGACAAATTCACTCAAATGAAGTAAATAATTTACAGTGTTAGTATCACAGCAACAGCAGGTCTGCGTGGGTTGGTTGTCGATGTGTATCTGAAATGAATGGCATCTTTCAGAATGAAGGCTGTGAATAGCAGGATGCATGGCAACATGTGCTTGCTCTTGGCAGGCTATGCCTTTGTGCCAACATGTCTACGCTAGGGTATTTGAGCACACCTACAGATATCACAATGTATGTCCATGATTAATATCCTCATGAGGTCACTTAAAACACACACACACACACACACACACACACACACACACACACACACACTTGTCCTTAAGTATGCATGCACATCTCACAGAAGGAAGAAAGAACTTGTACCTACTGATCATATTCTTAATATATGTGGGTTTTATCGTTCCCAGAGAATAAGTCACCCATTGATTGGGGAGAAGATAAAGAGGAGTGTGTTACATAACATAATCAGGAAAGGAACTGGATCCTTGAACTAGAGAGCTATTCCTCTTAGGCAAATATGGCATCTCTTAGCTTGTCACTGAGTTTAGAATTCAGAGTTCACAATTCTATTTATAGCATGCATTTCCATTTCTTCTTCCTTATGTCATTTTATTCTGCTCATTTGGTCTCATTTTCTTTTTCATTCTTTATATTTTAAATTGTCTCTTCTTTACCTCTCATGTATTGATGTTTCAGAATAAAGCAGAAGTGGGCCTGCACTCAATTTGCTGTCTTTGGGTATTAGTGTGTTGTGTTCTTTAGTTTCCTAAGTCTCAAACTTCCATTGTTGACCCTGGTATTTTATCATAATATGACTCTCCCCAAGTTTGATTATACTGAGGGAGAGATAGTATAGATGATTTTTTAGAATGTATACCAGCCTTAACTGACCAGATCTCAGAAGTCTCCAAGAAAGCTACAGCTGATTTAGGAATCACAGAATAACTTCTCTCCAATAAACCCAACTTTCAGAAGCTAGGAATAAAAAAAAAAAAGAATTGTCTCGATTCTCAGATACTTCTCAACCCACCGTTATTAGACTACAGTATAATAAACACCCACACAATTATTACTCTCAACTAATCCACTCCATGTATTCATAGCTGGAAAGAGAACATGTTGCCCTATTGCTTTGACCCTGAGGGTGTTTGACTCCACATTCTACCTCAATCTTTACTTGCTACACCATAAACACAGGTTGGTGCACTTAAGAAATGCAAGAACTTACTCAGAAAAAGAAACGTAGAAATAATCTTAAATAGAATTAAACATAGTAAAGTTTGTTATAGTAGAAAACTAACTCAAGAATAGAATCTCATAAGAGCAATATGAACTGCAGAAATTGACTCAAGGAAAATTAAGCATAGAGAAACCCCTGGAACAAATATAACAGAGAAGCTGAAACCACACAATAGCATTTGATATTGACTAGAAAATCAATGGAAAAATAAAATACTCTTGACAAAATCTCTATCTGTAAAAATGACCCACAAAATTGGATTTGGTAGAAATAATGAATTCACACACAAACATAAAAATCTACATGTGTAGAATTCAGACACTATAGCTGATGAAATGAGTACGAACAAAATCCTTGATCTCTCAATTATTTACTGTGTAATTTGTATAGAATGATACTGATCACAATGAAGACAAGTTTAACAAAGTGAAAATGTAAATTTAAAACAGTATACATAGTTCAAAGGATAGAACAGAATATTGCTTGAAGAGTCAAACTATTTTTCTCAATAAATTTATTGTCTAAAACTAAAATATAATCACATCATTTCTACCTTCCCTTTTTCCTCCAAAGTCAACTGTGTGTTTGTTTTCTCTCAAGTTCCTGATCTCTTCCTATTTAATTGTGTATATATATATATAGTCACAGCTATACCTTTCTAAATATATAAATACAACCTTCTCAGTCCACATAATGTTAAGTGTATGTATATGATTTCAAACCTGACCACATAAAACTGGTCATAGGACAAGGTTCTGAAGATACTAACTCCAAGAAAGTGAACAATGTTGATACAACCTACATTAAATTATTTGCATGTACAACAAAGACAACATTTTTTTTGTTGTCAAAAGCTCCCTTATACTTACCATATCCCCAAACTAGTATGTATGGTGAAGATACTTTCCTATAAACCCTGATATTTGAAGGTCCGGGCACATGTAGAAATGTGTGTATTAATTTAATGCACAACACAGTTAGCCAAAAGCTAAGTCAAATCTAGCTGAGACCCTGGGATACTCAACTGTCTGATTCTGTGTTTGAGACTGACATAATTGGGACAGAATTTTGCATATAACAGGAGCTCAATACATACTTACTTCATATATACTCACCTGTGGAGCACTTTTTTTTATGGTCTGGATAACTATTCTATATCTTGACTTTTTTTGTATCACAGATTTTCATTTTGTCTACTATGAACATGTGCTGTAATATGTGCCCCAGAGTCTTACCCATATAATTCCTCTTGTTTCTTGGACATCAGAAGTCCAGGAAAAGTGCACCCTCTCTTACTGCCAATTGAACCCTGTGCCATCCTTTTCAACCACTCTGCCTCAAGTCTTGTTTTATTTTTTTATCTTCTTTCTGTGGACTGGCCATTATGTGTGGTCTAAATGGGCATTAGACACAAACCAATTATTACAAGCAAATTTAATTTTTGGGAGTAGATAATTCCTAAATCTGTATATAAAATGATTCTATGATCCTAAGCAGAAATTGGGAGTTAGAGGCTGTCTGAGCAAATCACACTGTGTCTTATAGAGTGTCCTAAGAATGTCCAGCAAGAAGTGTACACAAGTGTACAGCCATCTGGTTTCTTGGAGTGATTTTTCTGTAGCTTCACTTTTTGTTTGAAATGCATAATGAGCACAGAAAAGATGCCTGTATGTAAACTAAGACCCTTGTCTTACTTAGGGTTTATCATTGCTAGGTGGAAACACTGTGACCAAAAGCAAGTTTGAGATGAAAGGGTTTATTTGGCTTACACTTTCACACCATAGTCCATAACAAAAGAAAATCAGGGAATGAGCTCAAACAGGACAAGAACCTGTAGGCAGTAGCTGATGCAGAGGCCATGGAAGGGTGCTGCTTACAGATTTGCTCATCATTGTTTGCTCAGCCTGCTTTCTTATGGAACCCAGGACCACCAGCCCAGAGATGCTCACCAAAAATGGGATGGGAGAAGGAAAACAAAAAGAACACCATAATAATTAAAAATAACCAATCCCCAGTTCAAGAAAAACACAATACATGAAAAATTAAATTAGAATTCATGATTCCCTATATGATGGAAATATTTATAAGGAAAAAAAACTTAGAATTTAAAAGGGAAATTGGATATCACAGTAATTATCTTTTGTTGAAATAAAAAAAACTGGTACCCAAAGAGCTGAAATGACTTACCCAACTCCAAGAAATGGGAAAATAGTTATCTATTTCCTAAGACAAATCCTGTACATGTGAAGTACTGTACAGTTAATGCCGATGGTATTTGTTAACACAACTGATTTTGCTAAACAAGGTATACTTTTGAGAAGTCTTTCAGAGGTTCGACCAGTTTTGAAAGTCCTAGGAAGGCATAAATGCATTTAGTGGACATATAGTGCATGAGAAATACTGTGCCTTCATTTGTTGCAGCATTTGGGAGGTCTACAGCATTGAAACAATTCATACATTTTCTGACTGAGGTATTAGTGTTCAAAGACTTTATGTAAATTTTTCAATGGCCAGAGGGCTTGAAATGAATACTCAGTCTCTAAATCCAGTCTAAAAAACCAGAGTTGGGAGATTCTTTGTAACTCTGACATTTTTGTATGTATTTAATCCCTCTGGAAAAATGTATTACTGGCAACCCTGAAGACTACAATTAGTGTTTCTCTAAAAATAGAGTTTCAAGGACATCCCAAAAGGTTAGTCTTAAACATTTTTTGGAGGATATTTGAATTAATTTCTAGCAGCAAACAATAATTAAAAAAAAAAACAAATCAAAATAAAATATCATAATCTGTTTTTTCCATATGGGCTGATAGATTTACCAGCAGAAACCTTTCTAAAATTGGGACTTTGTGAAACTCTTATACTTCATTTCTAGACTCTGATAGAGACCTGTGTGCACAATCTCTGCCAGGGACATACCTTCATAGCGCCAAGAGAGCCAGTGAGAATATCTTATGCCATGATTCACATGAGCCCACTGTTGCCTTACAAATCAATTATACAAATAAATGGGATACTATTAAGGAGTTTCTTGATCATGTACCACTTCTGCAAGACACAGATCTGCCTAATCTCTGACAAAGGCAGCATTCACAACATCAATTTTCTTTTCCCAAAAAGCAATGGTAGGAGCAACCAAGAGAAATAAACAACAGAAGTCCCTAACATGTGGGTAGTTTCTCCTACCCAGATATGGCATTGATGAACCACAACAACACCCAGCATAGTACATTACCCCTAAAAGTGGAGTAATGACATGCATAGCTTGGCAGTAACCAACATTACTCTAATTGGCTTAAGACTTACTCAACAGGGAAGAAACTATGCCTAGTACTGGAAATGTGTCCTATTACACAAGGCTAGTGAACTCATAGACCTTGGAGGAGAATCTATAATCACCATTTTACTAAACCAGCATCATACCTAACTACATTCTAAATATCTTTTCTGACAGCCAAAGAAATCTTATCTTTCCAATACATGGAGACCATTAAAAAAAATGAAGAGTTGTAGAGCCCAGTACAGACAGATAAATCTACAAAGCAATGTCCCTAAGGCTCAGGGAACATTGCAGAAGAATGGCATAAAGAATGTAAGAATCAGAGGATCAGGGAGATTTTGGAAGATGTATCTTGCAACAGAAGCTGTACCCATAAAATCTCACCAACATAACTGCCTAAACATGAGCTGAATAAGAATAACAGTAGACCTTATAAAGTGGACAGGGTAAAGACCAGGAGACCTCAACCCTACATAAAATACTACAGACAACTAAGGAATGCTGGAAGTGGGAGAAATAGTCTTCCCCAGGGAAGGGTACTTCATTTGGTTATTTAATACCAAATGGTCAGCTCTGAAAACAAACATACCATAAACATTTTACATGCCAAGAGGGATATATATATATATATATATATATATATATATATATATATAATGAAAAAAGAGGACATGAATTTAAAAACAGGTCAAAGGAGTATATGAGAGGACTGGACAGAGGAAAAGGATGGGGAAAATATCAAAAATAAAATAAATACTTTTAAAAAGTTATGACAGTGCTGGAAGGGTGGCTTAGCGGTTAAGAACACTGGCTGCTCTTCCAGAGAACCTGATTAGATTCCCAGAAATTACATAGTGTCTCAACCACAGTTACAAGGGATCGGATGCCCTCTTCTGGCCTCTCTGGGTAGTAGGCATGCATGTGGTGTAAACTCATGAATGCAGGCAACAACATCCATGCACTTAAAATATATGAGCAATTTTTTAAAGGTATGTCATTTCTTAGGCACATTGATCATGGCTTAGATTCCATGGAACTCATTGAAATCCACAGGAAACAAGATAGCAACATTAATAAGATATGGTAACAGTGAGAATGCAGTTATTTACTGATTTAATTTAGTTAATTTGCAGTTTTGCTAATTTCTGAAAAAGCTCTCATTCTCAATCCGGTTGTTATTTCCTCACACCCAGGAAATGATTCCTTGAATATTTCACTAACACTCATAACCTGGATGGTAGCTGGCATTTTCTGCCAATTGCCAATTTTGCCAACATTGCTTTAATAATATTAACCCAGCCAAGCAGTTTTATTTAAAAAAAATTCAACTCGCCTATTGGTAATTGTAAAATACAATTATCTCTATCACAAGACTCAGTTGGCATCTAACATACATACATGAGGCACTCTTTTTCTGTCTTTCACTTTGTACTGTGGTGTTAAGTGAGCTAAGCCACATGCCCGACAAGCATTCTACCATGGAGTTGTATCTCCAGCCCTGAAGGGTTTTTTGAAACAAAAATCTACTTTGTAGTCAGTCTGTCCTTGATTGCTATGAAGCTCATGTTGGACTCAAATTTACAACCTTCCTATTTTTTGCTTCTGATCATAGAGATTACAGGTATTGGTCCCAATTCCAGTTTTGTGACATCCATTTACATTAAGAAAATGCTTCATGACAGTGGAGAGATGGTTCAGTGTTCAAAAGCATTTTTTTCTTGTAGAGGGCCTAGGTTCCACATGGCTGCTTACAATGACCCTTTATCTCCAGTTCGATCTCTGGCCTCTGAGAGCACCAGATATGCACTGGATGCACATAAATACATTCAGGCAATATATTCATACACATAAAATACAAATAAATATTAAAAACCTGATGCATCCCTGTCACAACTTTTACTGTTCTTTATTGAACTTAACAGTACCTATTTAATAGAGCCTCCAAATCTGAAATGATAAATGCTAGAAGTGTTGCCACAAGGCTGGCACCTACCTAGCCCATTTTAGGATGTCCCTCAGCATGTTTGGCTGCCATACCTTATATGTACTTGGAAGCTATCTAAGTGTACATCTGACCTTGCGAGGCAGTACTTAAGCCTGCCGTGTCCCACTGATGCCCCCTGGATCTGATACGTGTGTGCCCTACCACTGACTTGCCTTGCCTAATTTTGCAGTCATGGCCTCTAAGAAAATGGGTTTGGAGGACAACGCAGAGAAAATGATGGCTGCGTAAAAGCCGAGTGGGATACAATTCTCTAATCTTTTCAGTAACAACCATGATAAAAAGAAGATGAATATGAGGGGCAAGAAGCGCTGTTTGCTTGTGAGCTAGAGCTGCTGCTTAATTTCTTTTCACTGAAATAGGCTCTGGCATGAATCAGACCATGGCAGACAGAAGTACTTTGTTCCATGTCAGGAGAATTAACTAGTTTTTCATTGTGGACAGATGGAAAAAAAAGGAAGAAGATAAAGAAAGTCAGAGCTTAAGAAACAAAGTGGACACAGTTATTCTTAGTACTCTGCTCACACTTTGTGCCACAGGGGTGAAGCAAATTGAGGATATTAGGTCATTAATTTCCAGGTATTCTAGTGAGGGAAGACTATAGAATCTAATTATCCTTATTTTTTAGATACTGGGAGAAGAGCCTTCTGCAGCCTGTGTAGTTCATTGCTGGTAGAAACCCAAACCTCAATTCTATTTTACATTTCCTGGATTTGAGTGGAGTTTTGCAGAACCTTTGTTCCTGAGAGGGAGTGTGTCAGAGACCCCCTATCTGCACTGATGGGCTGTGGTCCTTTGTCCACAAGATGTGTACAGAAAGATGGTGAAGTAGAGAAGTGGGGTTGGATGTGCCTGCTTGTTTAGAAAATAAAACTAATGAGGACACTTTGCCTATTGACTCGTTTAATAACGTCACATTGTCATTTCCTAAAGAAAAATTTCAGTTTTTAAGAAAAGAAATGTCACAACAAGGGTCATTTCCACAGCTGTGACCCTTCCATGATGTTGTGATTGTCATGCATTTCCTTACCTCTCCAAATTACCCCTGTCTTTTAAAATGAGTTTTCTCAGTACATAGAAATAATATCAGGATTGGGAGTGAATAAAAAGGTAGACAGTGGAATTTAGTTTATTAGGCTTTTAATGGGGTAATCATAATTTTAAATGACTTTAATTGTAGAAGAGAATTTTGCATGTTAAAGCCATGATGAGGAGAGGCACATAGCATAACTAGATAGATTGAAGTACTCCCAAAGATTCTACACATAGATATGAACAAAACACAGTGCATAAAAATCTAGATAAATAAGATAACTCTTCACCTTCCAAAAGTGAAAAAGAATATGTTTGCATATATGATTAAAATGAATATTTAGCAAATATTATAGGAAGTCTCATCTTTAATATTCCCACATACTATGCTTTACTCTATTCTGGGCATATTTACCTGTCTAGTTTGTCTTCTGAGTCACACACACACACACACACACACACACACACACACACACACACAGTCATACACCATTGGTGAATTATTCCCTCTGTCTCTCACAAATATGTACAAAATTATGTCCTGGTCATGTTCCCCCAAAACTCACCCTAGGAGACTACTGGTTATGGGCACATGCAACAAAGGAGAGAACCCTGGTACAGGTCTGTGTCTGGGCCAGCTGAGAGGCAGACTGTGAGACTCCAGTAACGAGAACCAGGGTGGAGGACCCTCAGTACTGAGGCCTCGATAATCAATAAAAGTACAGCAGAGCACAAAAGAAACCTCTACAGAACTAACATGCAATGCAAGAGAAAAAGAAAAGGAGACTGAAGCTCAAAATGAGGAAGTCTGATATCCAAATACTTGACTTTTTAGATTTCATCAAAGACTGGAAGAGCAGACATTCACACTTGACTAAACTGTTGTTAATGCGGTCTTTCCTGGACAGTAATGAGAGCGAGCTGAAGTCCTGCAATTAGCTTGGCCTAAGGAGGGGACGTTAGCAACTACTGGCATCTATGTAATGAAAACAATCAAAGCAAACCGGCATTTGTACTTTTATGTTTGCATTCATATGCTGTTCATCAATTAGCGTGTGTTAAACTAAGACCCCCTCCTAAAAAAAGAGAGAGGGAGAGACAGAGAGAGCATCAGAGTTGCCACCCCTAAAGATAATACAAAAGATTAGATTAAGTTAAACATCTTGAAAGTGTTAGCAACAAAATTACAAGGAAATTCAGAAACCAGAAGTCCAGTTTTATTTAGGAGATTTAATGGAGGAGGTGACATTCTATTTAGACTCATGGTATGGTTGAAATTCTCTAAGAAATCTACCACAGCCTCAAGAAAAAGGAAGACGTCAATCATGATAATGCTGTCTTTGAATTAGGGAAGGCCCTGCTCCTATAGGTTATCCATCTGAATAGCCATGCACCATGCCCCTGGCAACAAATTTACCTAATAACACTAACCAACTAACACTGTATGGATTAAATGATTCAATAAAAAAATGAATGGGAAATCTGGGGGGGCATTTTTATGTTTTTGCTAAAATGAGTTTTGTTGTTGTTGTTTGGTTGGTTTTATACACTCTGAATTTGTCACTAATTGTTCTGGAAAGTGAAAGCATTCTTTGGGTTGTCACAGGGTTGCTCAAACTGTGTAAAACACTTGATGTCCTCATTTTGCACAGTTCTCCTACATGGCTACAACTTTTCACAAGTGACCTAGAATTCTGACCTTTTTCTTCAAGTTTTTACTTTGAGAGAAAAGACAAATGAACATATGTTCACATGTACATGAGCAAACAAATAGAATTGCTACTTTTATACACATTTACATTTGGAAACGGTTTGCACATCTTGTCCAATTATTATAATAACTCTACAATAATTTGGGCAGATATTGCCAATCTCCTCATTTTACTTAAGGGCAGTCCAGTAATTAGAGATGCAAGCACTCAAAATACTTTCATCATGTCTTGCCTTGATTAACAGCAGCATTTCATTCCAACCATGTTACCTCACCATCTAAGGCTCTTTGTTTTTACTTATGCCTATGACCTGTGAGTGCAGCTAAATTTGCTTTTGGATGTGGGATGTGGTTGCTTTTAAATTTTTTCTTAGAAGACTCAAAAAATGTACTACATGGAAGTCCAATTTTTAGAGGGTAGAAACTGAAAATGATCCAATGATGATACAGTCTAAATAGGTCAGGGTCTTCTTTTCACTCTTCCATATACGATATAGAAAGAGCTTAGGCTGTCTATAAGAGGACTCTGAGAGATATTGCAAATATACATTATAGCCATGACTGTTTGATATATGCCTGTACTATTTTCCAGCTTGCCAGTGTGTATTTCAATCATCTGTAGCACAGAAGCTAAAATCAAACCTAGTGTGCACCTACTCCCATTTCTACCTACCAGGACTTTCTTAACATTTTTGTTACAAGTGGTGCATCGTCTATCTCGGTTATAATAATATAGAAAATGTGCAGGCTTATACTTGCAAGCAGTGTTGGCTTGCAGTATTACGTGCACAACAGCTGTGCTGCAAGCATTCATCAAGCTCTGGATCTGTATTGTGGAAACATATCTGGAAGCTTATACCTTAGCACCTGCAAGCAGACACCTACACTCTCCAGTCTGGGTTAGATCTTTCCCTACTTAGGAAGAATGCACAACGTACTTTTGAAATTTTTTCCTACCTTCGATTTTTCTCCTGACCCCCAGAGAAGTTCTGAAGCCCTCTAAAGCTTCGCAGAGACTCTCAGGTCAGCAGGTACCCTCTGTGAGAGCTTTTTCTTTCATGAACTGATCAGACAGCAGAGAGCTGGTCTGGGTCACTCTCCCAGTTGGAGACTATAGGGATTTATATCTACAATAGGACCACCTAGTGGGGCAGTCTAGACAGGTCACTTTTTGCTTCATATGATGGTTGAGTAGCTGAAAGGGTGTCATTGCACTAACAGTTTCTAAGATAGGAAAAATGTATTGCCCCAGAATCGTTGAGAAAATTCTGAAACATGCTCTACATTCAAGAAAATTTTCCCATTCAAAACCTTGCAATATGAACCAACACATGCTATAAAAATTCATCAAAGGTGGGGCTGGAGAGATGGCTCAGTGGTTAAGAGTATGTGGCTGCTCTTCCAGAAGTCCTGAGTTCAATTCCTAGCAACCACATGGTGACTTACAACCATCTATAATGGGATCTGAAGCTCTTTTCTAGCATGCAGGCATACGTGCAGATAGAGTACTCATACACATAAAATAAATAAATACACCTTCAAAAAAACTAATCAAAGATGTGGTACACAAGATTTAGCTGGGAATTATATAATCTTACTCCTCCAACATCTTAAAAAGTATGAAGAGAAGGACTCTTTTTTTTGTTGTTGTTTTTTTTTTTTTGAGACAGGGTTTCCCTGTGTAGCTTTGCGCCTTTCCTGGGACTCACTTGGTAGCCCAGGCTGGCCTCGAACTCACAGAGATCCACCTGGCTCTGCCTCCCGAGTGCTGGGATTAAAGGCGTGTGCCACCACCGTCCGGCCGAGAAGGACTCTTGCTAAGGATGTTGAAGCTCTTTTTTTACCAGTCACAAATGATTTAGCATTTTAGCTGGAGAACCATAATCTTTTCTCCCCAATTTTTCCCCACTATTCTACCCACCACACTTAATTTACATTATTTTCCAAACTTTCTTCGAGTTTTGGACCTCATGTATAGTTTCTGAGATAATCGATTCTTCCTGCAGAGCCTGACTGCAGACAGACACCATCACTGTGTTCAGATTCCTTTCATGGTAACCTACTAGACACAATGGGATGGTACATCAGCTGGAACGTTTCATAATAAAATTGATTTCTCCATGACAGTTTATCCTTTACCTCTGCCTGTTAAAATTCTGTGGCTGATTATGTCTCTGATCACAAATATTCACACTGTCATCATTTCAAAAGATTAATTTAAGAGCTTAAATTAAAGAAGAGAGGGAGGATGATCCAATGTAATAGATAATTAGGTGAACTTCTCTCTAGTCTCCTCAAGATAGCTCTCCAGTCCTTGAGCTACGTTTTGGAAAATAATGAGATTTCCTTTGAAACTCACTTTGTAGCCATTTGGAGCCTTGTTCTTGTTTCTCAGTGTAAGCTGTTCCTGGTAAATAAAAGGCTTGAGCAGTAGCAATGGACCACCTGTTCAGTTCTTCCACTCAGCCTGTGCTTGCAGCTGACCGGCACTGACCACAACTGAATTATGAGGTGAAGATCAAATACACTCTGCTCTCATCTGCCATGGAGAAATCAACAAAGGACACATGTGGTTTTGAACAATAGAAGAGTATCACTGGACTTGCCATTAGCTAATTAGATGAATTATCTAAGGAGAAAAACATCCCTTCCCCCAAAGTTCTCCAGGTGACTGACTGCCCCTGGCCTAAAATTCTTCATATATATAGAGAGAAACTGAAAACATTGTATAACTTCAAGTAAATCGAAGATAATATTTTAATTTATTTTGAACACTGGGCTGGGAGTCTGTCCGGAATGAGAAAATGAAACTCTTTTACTATATATAATCAGCCACATTTCTCACGGTCAAATAAGAATTGAGGTGATAATCTTAGGTCGTTGGGGTTTTACGAACAATATCTGAAGTATATTTTCCCATTTGGGCTATAATTTTTAAACATCAAATTCTTGATTAAATAGTTTAGACTGTAGTTTGGTTATTGGTTAAAAGCTCATAGACCCTGAAGATAGAACATTTATATTCCAAACCAGCTCCAATAAGTTGAAACTATTTAATCTTAAGCAAGTTACTTTCTCTAGGAAAAAAAATGAAAATGACAATGGTGTCCTTTTAGATCATTTGTTGTAAGGATGGAATGAGACATTTAGAACTGTAGTGGAGAGTTCTGGTTCACTCACTGGGCTTTTCTGCTGATATGATCTCTAATTGAAGAGACATGTATGGCCTTAGGCTCTATTCCTGTGCTCTTGATTGAAAATTTCACACACATGCAATCAGCATTTCTAACTAAGGCAGAGAGATCTTTGAACACAAGGACATATTGCAGGCAATGAACACCGTGTGCTTTTGTTAGTAATATAAACGCCTGGTGTGTGGTATGTAATGCAAGATCCAGATATCTCCCATCACCCCAAGACAGCAGGCAGCAGGACTGTGGAGCACTACAGTATACATTAAAGGAGCACTGCTCATTTCACTGCGGTGTATTCCAACGCTCTCCTCTGGTGAGCCATGGTCCCTCCCAGGCTCTGACCCATTTACGTCATTGCACCAATGGTTCTCATAATACCGAATAGTTAAATACTTGAGTTGTCAATTTGAACTGTACTGCAACTGAATCTGACTGTGCTCTTGATAATCTCCATCTTTTGATCCTGTTATTCTGCCATCACTCTGTTCATCTTCAGACTTCAGCATTGTTCGCCCACCTGTGAACTTGTCTTCTCTCTAAATGACATACAAATCTCCCATATTTAGTCACTGTATAAATAAGTTTGTGTTATTCGTATTCTAGAACAGCCCAGTGCCTTGCTCCCTTTGCTTGCTATTTCTGTCTAAGGGCATCATTGCCTCAGAGTTTGCTAAACAAGTTGCAGATGGTATAGGACCAATGTGGGTCTATCCAGTTCTTTGTACCTACCTTTCAGTTCATTGCTTTATGTCAATCAACTGAATTGAGTTCCCTGTTTACTGTGAATGACTATACTGTCATTTAGTGTGACATTTCTTTCAGTATGACTTCTCTAGGTATCCCAATAAGAATATAGGTGTCAATTATTATAAATTAGGTCATTATACCATAACTAATACTCCCCAGATGTGAACTTCTTATAGTAATGAAGTACCATTTCATCTCACTCCACATGTGTAACATGAGCTGTCTCTGATTTTATTTCATGTCATATTTATTTCAGCTCTCTAGCTGATATGATAATTTCTGTCTGGAGCAGTGGAATCTACTGGGAAAAGCAAATAATATGACCATGTCTTACTTCAACAAAATTGGAGGCCATTATAGGGAAGTTTATGAAATACGATAAGGAACAAGATGATGTGCCCTTATAGTAAAGCCAGTTAGTGTAACAATAGGAACGACTACTAAATACTTAGATATTCTCCAAGTTCCCAACAAACAAAACTCAAATTCTGGTTCTCCACATCTTCAAATTTCACTACAAAATGTGGTGAAATACCATAATTCAGAAATTACAGTGTTTAAATTAATAGCAATGTAGATTTTCACCTTATTTTTAAAAGAATCCATATAAAAGACTTTCTTTGAAGATAGATAGTGACTTTTAGAGTGGAATTACATGCAATTGTCCCTCTTTTTGCCTTGCACTTTATTTCCTACAAAAGATCAGAAAAAACCAATCAAGGTTATTCTCTAAAATATGAGCTTCTTTGATATATAAAAATATGATGTAAATACATTCGTGAAAAGGTGATTTTTTTTGTTATAAAGATAAAGCACACATCCAACCAATTTATTCAGATCAACTGGGTATGCTGAAAAACTTAAATAAATAGCTGATAAAAATGAAATACTTGGTAATAAGCAGGCTAAACAAATGATAGTAAAATCTCATGTGAACTCGTGGGAAATATAATGTTATAGTAAGAAAGCTGACAACAAAATTAAACTAATAAATGTGAAATGCGGACTATATCAACACAAGAACGCCGAAGTGAATGCACTGTTTTGCTCTCCCAATAAACTAGCTTATTTATTATATATTTCAAGAATCAGAGTAAGTGCTGAGCATTTTTAAAAAGCCAAAGCTATTTCAAAATTCCTTTGCACAAACAAAATAAGAGCAATGCAACTGACTTTCCAGGGACCAGAAAAAACCTGTTTATTTTAGACTTCATAGAAACCAAAGTGTTCCCAGCTCAGATATTGGTTTACTTTCAGTAAAACTGTGATAACACAGAATAACTTGAACACTGGCAAAAACAAGTTTTATTCTACTGAAGGATGTGATCAGTTTCTATCTCTAAAGGTTTTCAGACATAGAGGTATTTTTACTGGATCGTATTGTTGTTTTAATATGCAAGAAGGATCAGTACTTAGCATGAAAGTTGCCATTGCAAATTCAACAAAACAAGTAGTTTCAAAGTGTGGGAGTATAATGGAACATAGTTTATATAAAAAAATCATAAATCTGGGATTACGGAGAGGGCTTCGTGATTAAGAGCATTTGTAGCTCCTGTCGAGGATCCAGGTTCAATTGCTAGCACCCACATGATGGATTACAGCCATCCTTAACTCAAGTTTCAGGGTACTTCTTGCCCTCTTATGACCTCTGTTGGCACAAGATATACACAAGGCATAATACATACCTGCAAGCAAGACATTCATATATGTATTCATATAAAATAAATAACACTAAAATAATTTTTAAATGAAGTACAAATCTCTGAGCTCAAATAGTAGACAAAGGACACAGGAAAATAATGCAACAATAAGAGAGTGAGTTTGAGTGTTTGTGATTCACTTTTGTCTAACAAGCTGAGCCACACTCTTTCATGAATTAGTCATCAATATCTAAGAGAAGTTGCTATCGCAAGATGTTTCTAAATCTGCTTTGCATACAGAAACATGAATATCAGTTTTAGGGAGAAGTAAAGACACAACAAATATAAATGACAGCATCTAAAAACTTCATGTCTAAATTTGGCATGATCACCAAGGAGACCAACGGTGTCTCCATTAAATATACCCCTCTGAATGACCTACAATGGCTATCTTATCTATCTGCAGTCTCCACTTCCAATCATCTTAATAACGTAATTGCTGGTGGGGGATTAACCTTCTGAAATCTTTTGAAGTTGAGAGGACATGTGGCAAAGGCTAATTAGAAAGGCCTCAATAGACCTCAAAGGGAAGTTTGGCCTCATAGCCATCCCTCTGAGGCTGAGCCTGAAGACCAAGAACCTTAGAGATGCTCACAATGTTTTACCACTTGGGAAATTAAAATTTACAGTGACAAAATTGCATGTGTTTAAAAAAATGCAAAACAAAACCAAAAGAATGACTTCAATTAATGGGTCAGCCTAGGGAAATGGATTTTTATTTGTTAAGAACCAAGGGACTGAGAAAAGATCCATCAGTGTAGAGTACCAGGTAATTCTAATTAACTAGCGTAAGCAAGAAGTTTGTCTCACTTAGTTTTAGATCCACAGGGGAAAAGAGCTCATCCTTCCTAGCACACTGGCTGTCTGTCAAGGAAAAGGTCCTGTCTTCCATAGAAAACTTTAGTTTTTCATCTATAACTATGATTTTGTCCATCAGCATTCAATTAGGTGATTTTCTTAAAATAGTACTTAGAAATCTTAAATTTTATAGTGCAATTATTCTTGATCAAACCATACTGTAATATAAAAAAAATGTAAGAAAAAATACAGAAAGAAAGGAAGGAACTTGCAAGGAAGTTAGACCTTGCAAGTATAGGATAGAAAATATGCTGTTTCACATTATGTGGAAAAACTCTCATTTGATTGACAATTTCATCAGCCTGATTTATATCTTTTGCTAAATTTGTGGTCTATTGCTATCTTTTTATTGAATTGACAATTTCCTTCTAAACCATATCATTTTTGAGAAATTTATACATAAACACAATGAAATATGATTGTATTTACCTCCCAGTTTCCAACATATATCCCCAACACATTGCTTTTCACCTCCCAGTTTCCAACATATATCTCCAACACATTGCTTTTCCACTTCATCTCTTCCTTGTTTTTGTCTTGATAAACTAAGTCCAGTTAGTAAGACCCTTATGTGCATGGGTATGGGACCAGCTATTGGAGAATACGAAACTTATCAGTGACTACATCTCAAACAAACAATGATGTCCCCCAGATTCCCATGCAATTATCCACTGCCAATAGCTCCTTAGTATTTGGGTGGGACCTGAAAGTCATTTACCCCATCTATGATGGGATTTTGGCTAGCTTGATCTTGTATAGGTCTTGTGCAGGTAAAATCATAATTCCAGTAGTCTTATCATACCCACCCCTGCCACAGAATTTCATAGCACTCCTCCCCATTCTCCAGCTCTTACATTTTGTCTGACCTCTCTTTTATGATATTCTCTGATCCTTGGTAGTATTAATGCAGATGACCTGTTCAAGGCTTAGCACTGAGTCTCTTATTCTCAGCACTTTGACCAGTTGTACAACTCTCCATTGACTGCTGCTCAATGCAAAATGATGATTCCTTGACAAAGGTTGAGAGCAGCAAAAGTCTGTGGGCATAAACATTAACATCTTAAAGGTAATTTACAGCTTTGCCATTTAGTAAAATGACAATAATGGGTGCTACTCTAGGGCCTACATTGTCCCTAGTCACAGGCTTTTGACCAGGATTTTAAAGTCCTGGGCATGAATGGCCCTTCTGTGAAGCAGGACTCAATAACAGTTCAAAATCAGCTATTCCCTAACAGTCATGCCACTATTACACCAGTGAACACATATTGCCTAACAGGTCAATAGCAGGAGGGATCTAGTACTGGGTAAAACCATTGATTTATCTCCCAGCAGCCTATGTAGCACCTTCTAGAACTATAAAAACCTATCCAGCATGGAGTCAGTTTCTTGGTTGGTTTGAGATTTAATTTCTCTTTTACTGAAAAGACAATTTCTTAACAATAAAGTTATAATATATAAATAAATGAATTCCCTCTATATTTCATATATATGTATATGAGTGAATACTATATTTTTGCTGTGTAATTTTGTTTAATATACTAAAAATATTTCCTTTATCTAAATAATGATGAACATATTGGCTATATAATATTTGGTAGTATTGGTTATATAATATTAGCAAATATGTTAAAATTTATTAAACCTTTCACTAATGTGAATATATATTATATATATTATATATGTATATATATATATATATATATATATACTGTTGTTGGTTTTAATAATGTTATTGGTTATACTGAAATGGTCGTGTGTGTATTCATTCTGAATTATTTATCTAATATTTGTCTTAAAAATAAAACTCCTGAACTGATGAATAATCCTGTACTCTTGCTCATGCCATTTGGAGATATATATCTATTTCTGTATTTATAGCTATATCTCTAAATTTATCGATTCATCAATCTATAGATCTATCATCTATTTATCTACTTATAGTGCATGTATGGTGTGTATGTATGCATGTATGTATGTATGTCATGTGTTTGGGTGCCTGCAGAAACCATAAAATTGTGTCTGATCCCCTGGAACTGGAGTTACAGGAGGTTATGAGACACTGGTTGTGAGTGCTGAACCTAAACATAGATCCTCTAGAAAAGCATGGAGTGCTTTTAACCATTGAGCCACCTCCTTGGACTCTTAGCAATAAGTTTCTATTTTGCATTTTACATAATGACCTACATACAATACCAACAGAAATGGATGTGTACGTATTTTTTGCTGCAACATGTCCAACAGTGGATATAACAAAAAATTACAATTCATTAAATGTAATACAGTGTTTCAAGCTCACTTAAATTTCCATTTCTTCGACAATTAGACAGTTAGATTTGAGCTAATTAAAGCCACTGGAATCATTAAACTTTGATTTTCTTAGTTATTCAGGTGAATATAAAATTGAGTTTTAAGAACTCTACGAGTGAAACTTATTATACAATGACATATTACTAAATAAAATTATAAGTTTGAGCTACCTCAGTTCCTTCTAAAACATGGAAAAAGAATCTTTTGAATAGAATAATCTCATTTAAAAAGAGTTTCAAGTGAATTCATTAGAACAAGCCAAGTGCCCAAGGTTATGGCTGAAGTATTTCAAATTTTATTCATCTTTGATTTACATTTTGATTTATTGATAGCATTTCACTGAGTCTTTTCTCAGTGTGCATGGTATGATTTATCATTATCTTCTTTCCAGGAACAAACAAGAAAATCCTGTTCATAAAATAATTTGTTTGAGATTTTTGTTAGTAATGTTCTTACTTAGCTTTATATAAGAATGAGAAAAAAATGTTCTTAGACAGATGATATTTTTATAAGAAAACTAGGGAAATTATATACGGGGGTAGAGGGGTGGGCCATTTATTTTGTAGTAATGATATGATTTTAAAGGGACTGTTTTACTACCATTAGAGCCAAGGACTAAATTCTATCTCAGATATTTTGGTTTACTGGTTCAGAGGGACATCACCATTAATTACTCATGCCCAACTTCTTTTCATATACTAAATAATTCCCAAATAAAAAGTAAAGTAATAGTCAGAGATGTGACTGTAATGGGGACATGCAATGGCAGGGAAAAGTTAGTAGGAATATAGATAAATGGGAGATGAGATTGTTTGACCATGCTCCATGGAAAACAGAATATCACCTGAAAAGGAAGCGTCATTAATTTCAGGCAAGAAAATAGGGAAATATGGGAACTTGGGAATGACAAAAGAAATAAAGAATTCAATGGAAATGAATAATGTGAACAATTCTCATGTAGCCTTCTAGTCTTCCTTCCATTTATCCTTCCCATCCAATCCCGACTTACTTGATTCTTCTTAATCTTCCTTTTCATTTTCCTTTTGACTACTACAGGTATCAGGAAAATGGTATTTTTTATTCTTTTAGTCTTGATGGGTCTCATGGAGAAGCAGCATACTTCCCTAAACAAAATCAAGTTAAATACAGGGCTTAGCGTTGATGATATTAAAAACATTAATGGTACATGTGGAGAATGCCACCTTCTGGAACAGGTCACCTGCAACTTTCCTTTCTGCTTGAACTACATAGTAAAACTCAAAGATCTAGTAAACAAGGACGAAATTATTTTTATTCTAATAGATTTATATGTTAGATCTCAAAGTATCTAAATAAATACTTCAGTTGACAAGTGATGCTTGCTCTCCATTGTGTGTTTAGATACCTGACGGGGTAACCAGTCCTTATACATCATTCTTCAACTATCTTTATCTGTAACAACATTTGTAATGTATAATACTAAAGCATTTATAAATAGAAAAATATGTATTATAATACACATGTAATATATAAAATACATTCAGCATGTTTTATAATATCATGAATGTATGTTTGATATAATTTTGATTAAATTCAATCTACCTAGCTTTATATTTTTTTCCAAGAAAAAAAATGTCTTCCAGATGAGGAATGTCACACTTTGATTTTTCTTAAACTCTCACAGTATTCATAGTAGAGATGTCTTTAGACTTAGTGTAGCCCACTTTCTCTCAGAACAAAGTTAGGTATGAAAATGTTGAAATTGATGCCTTTCATATCAACAGTTATATAAATACAGATCTCTCTCACACACATACACATGGAGAGAGGGAGAGAGAGAGAGAGAGAAAGAGAGAGAGAGATTGGGCTTCTAATCCACAACCAGAGTTCCATAGCAAGAATGTGTTTGAATCGCAAACAGGCCTTTCAGTTTGGTCTAGTCTCACGTGAAGTAAAGGTTTCTCTGCTCATTCCATAAAGACTTAAAAAACCACTGAAGAGCGAGCCTGATGAGCAAAGTTTTGTATAGCACTGCTTGTGCTCTCATTTTTCTTCTTCACTTTTCATTTTAAATAATGAAAAAGATGTGGCTGGAAAGGTCAAACACTGTAGGTTTTGTCAGGCAGTTTGGGATTTCTCCAGCAAAAACTAGATCCCAATTCCCTGGAATGTCAAATTGCAGCCAAGTTGGTCACTAGAATCAGGACAGATGGGGTCCCCTGGGAGGGTTGGCCCACTTCCCTTCTTAGCATGCACAGCTGAAACTGCAGATCTTTTCTTTTATAAAAGAATGAAAAAAGAACCATTCGTTTTCAACTCAAGGAGAGTTTAAGTCATAGATTTAGAGGCTATTTCTTGAAGCAACTATGAGGAAGGGAGCATGGGATGTGGAAGCTTGTTTGGTGCAAGGGGAATATTTTTCTATTACTTTCCAGGCAGAAAAAAGCAGACTATGTTTTGAAAGTAACTCATGAAGCCATTTTTTTTTGTATGGCTTGTTGGCAATGTCTACCATTATCCCTGGAACAAATAAGTTTTTACTGTCGTTTCTTGAGCGAGTGAGTCATTGATTTTTGATTAGGAGACTTGCATTTTGCCATAGAATTTTGAACAGTTTTGTTACAGAGTATTTAAGACTTTTGAGCTACTACTCTTTCTTAGATTCTAAGAGAAAGAGTACCAGGAACAGAGGAAAGATTAATAAGGTATCCAAATAATGTTCCTAATTTAACTTAGGATCAATATTGTTAGCATTATTTGTTTATTGTTATAATTGACCGATTTGGGGCAGTTTCTATCACTGCCAATTCAGTCAGACCTCTCCACAAAATAAATATTTTAAAACATTGTGATTATAGTATTATTTATATTGAAGAAAGCATAGTTACCATATTAGGTAACTAGAAATATCTCTCAAAAGAGACTTTTGACATTGGGACATGAGGTTGAGATCCACAAATATGTTGGTCTGTGTTCATAGCTATCTTATGAAATGGCTCTTGAGCTGCAAGTTGGGCTTGGTTTGGGTTCAAAAACAAGAACGTGCTTAGGAGATAATACAGGACCAACAACATATTAATTGTTCCTGGAACATAGAGGAAACAGAGAATAAAGTAACTATATCAGAATTTGAAGGATAAAAAAATCTATTACATTTTTTCCATTGCCCTTTAAAACATTGCATCCTATGAGGAAGAGCACATAATGTGTATTCTGAGTTACTAAGATTATTCTAGTCCATTTATTATTGTACTGGGATCTCAGGAGAGTCTTCATAGTAATCAGGGACAGAGTTCTATTAGCTTGTACTCACATAGATATATTCTGTCTTTGTGAATGGGGGGAGGGAAGACTCAGCTTTCCATGACATTTGTACTTTATTTTTCATAGTGAAAGAAATATTTAGCTAAAAGATGGACATTTGTACTGGTAAAATGGACAATGAGTACATTAGTGTGTTTCTGAAGAAAAATATATGTCCTTAAACACACTTGATTGTTTAAAAATACTGTAAGAGGTATAAAGTTCTCAAAGAATACATAACCATATTAAAATATATTGAGCTCAAACTCAATGTAATTTACTACATTAGAAAGGGAGATTAAGTTAGAATAAACAAACAAAATATTAACTGAAGTATTAATAAGGCAAAGAAGCATGTGTTGTGGATTTTAGCAGATGTTTAAGCTTATTATTTTAGAATATTAACACATACTCAAGAGTAGGAAGGAAAAAAATTAGCAGAATAAACATGTATTGACAAAACAGCAGCTTCAATCATTAGCACAGTTTTGCATTTGCTGTTTCATCTACCCCACCCCTTCAACTTTTCTGGAGCACTGCTGTGCAAACTTTGGGTGTCACTTCATTGAAACCACAAGCACTCCACAATAAGCTATTGTGATTCACTTATAGACAGAGTACATTTTTGAAACAGTACCGTACAGATGTAATTTCAACTAACAAAATGGGGGCAGTTTCTTATTTATCTGCACAAATTAACTGGCCAAGTGACTTTCCCTAGCATTTTAGGCACTTTTATCATCAAGTACTTTGATAACGTTCATCCTACATTACACTCTGTTCTCATCTTCATTCCTTAGGTCGCCTCCTTCCTTCCAAATATCTCCTGTTCCATTTTCACATCCCTTTCAAGGAATCTAGATTCTACTTAAGATAGAAAACATGCAACATTTGTCTTTTTGAATCTGACTTCTTTGCCTGGCTTACCCAACGTTATCCAGTTACATTGACTTTCAAGATAGTATTCTGGTTCCATTTTTCTGTATGGTTTAATATTGCTCCACCATGCATGCCTAATTTTATTTATATGTTCGTCTATTGGTACACACCTAGGTTGAACTTGGCTATTACAAATAGAGTCACAATAAATATGGACATGCACTGTCTGTGTTGTATGCTGATTTTGAACATTTCAGATGTGCACCTAGAAATGGTACAATTGGGTCATGTATTTGTATTTTGAGGAAACTCCATACTGACTTTAATAATGGATTGACTAACCACATTTCCACTAGCTGTGCTTAAGACTTTCTTTATTCTAGAATCTTCACCAGTGTTTATTGTGTTCCTGAGAATAGCCATTCTGACTGTGGTATAATGAAATCTCAATATAGTTTTGATTTAAATCATAGATGATGAATGGTATTGAACATTTTTCATCCATCTTTTGGCCATGTGTACTTCTTTTGAAAAGTGTAAAGTTTTTCACATCAAAGACCATACAGTGTACAAATTCTTTAATTACCTTAAGCATGCTTTTTCTGTAGTTAGCTTGTTTAAAAGGATCCAAAAAAGTGTAAAATTCGTGTTTGGTTATGATCTCTCTTAAATTTCTTAAACCAATTTGATGGATTTTATTTGTTGGAAAACTGGGCAATTTGGTTGGAAAATTCTATACTAATCCTATCTATTCTGTAATTGTCGGATCAGGTTTAACTTTTTTTTCCATTTATTTTCATGCTCTCTTTCTTTCTTCCTTACTGCCTGCCTTCCTTCCTTCCTTCCTTCCTTCCTTCCTTCCTTCCTTCCTTCCT
>CABHPQ010175133.1:15188-40100 GCA_902168405.1 Peromyscus aztecus | reverse complement strand
TGCAAGTCCTCTCTACCATTGAGTACACCTCTCAGCCCGAGACAGCATCATTGTAGAATTCAAGCAAGTTAAAATGAGTTCACGAGGGTGAGTACTAACCCCATATGATCGTGTACCTATAAAATGGGGGGCATTTGAACACAGAGATACACAAACGGGGAGACAAAGAGACAACGGGGGAAAATGACTATCTGTAAGCCATGCTAGGTCTGGGACACACCCTCCCCCCACAAGGAGAAGTGTGGTGGTATTATGTTCCCCGAAATATTATACACCCTAATAAAGTTATCTGGGGTCAGAGACAGAACAGCCACAATATTAAACATAGAGGATAGGCAGTGGTAGCACATGTCTTTAATCCTAGTATTCCAGAGGCAGAAATCCACCTGTTCAAGGATACAGCCAAACATGGTGACTCACACCTTTAATCCTAGAAAGTGAGCCTTTAATCCCAGGGAGTGACGGCAGAAAGAGAAAGATATATAAGGCTTGAGGACCAGAAACTAGAAGCATTTGGCTGGTTAAGCTTTCAGGCTTTCTAGCAGCAGTTCAGCTGAGAGCCATTTGGATGAGGACTCAGAGGCTTCCAGTCTGAGGAAACAAGACCAGCTGAGGAACTGGCAAGGTGAGGTAGCTGTGGCTTGTTCTGCTTCTCTGATCTTCCAGTGTTCACCCCAATACTTGGCTCAGGTTTGATTTTATTAATAAGAGTCTTTAAGATTCCTGCTACAGAGAAGCACTTAGATTTTGGATTTCTAGACTCCAGATCTGTGCGAGCTAAGTGTCTGTTATTTAAGCCATCCAGGCTGCGGTACTCTGCGACAGTGGCCCGAGCAAAGATGCAAAGAGCTACTGTGTGCCAGATCCTGTTCTGGGTGCCAAGGACACGGCCGTGAGCAAAGCTCCGTCTGCCTTTTCAGAACTCATATCTCAGATGAAGAGCACCAGACCAGGGTGTAAACGCTCATGAATAAACGTATTGTCCCGTGTGTTGTGGGGGGTGGAGGCAAGTTGAGGGGACAGAGTGATGGCGTATTTTCATTTACGATAGGGAGAAGTAATCAGGCAAATGTTGCTGAGGGGTGGTATGAGTGAGGTGAGAGAGAAATTACATGGCTATGGCAAGTGGCCCTGCCCTCTGGGGCATTTGGCTTTATTCTAAGTGAGATAAATCTAACAAAGGACATTGAAGAAGAAAACAATGTAATCTGCAAACTTAAAAAAAAAATGAGCCGGGCGTTGGTGGCGCACGCCTTTAATCCCAGCACTCAGGAGGCAGAGGCAGGCGGGGGTGGGGATGTCAGTTCTCTTCTCCCAAGTGGGACCCGGGGATTGAACTAAAGCAGTCAGGCTTGGCAGCAGGAGCCTCTACCTGCTGGGCTGTCTCAACTGCACTGTTGTTGTCGCTTTGTTCTAAGTTTATTTATTTTGTTTGTGTGTGTGTGTGTGTGTGTGCGCGCGCATGAGAGAGAGAGAGGTATATGTGTGTTATATGAGAGGGGTGTGTGTGTGTGTGAGAGAGAGAGAGAGAGAGAGAGAGAGAGAGAGAGAGAGAGAAAGAGAGAGAGAGGGAGGCAGGGAGGTGTATGTGTGTTATATGAGGTGTGTGTGTGTGTGTGTGCACTTGTGTGCCTATGGCACCAGGTGAAGGTAAGAGAACAACTAGTTGGCTCTCTCTTGCACTATATGTGTCCCAAAGATTGAACTCAGGTCTCCAGGCTTGGCAGCAAGGGACCTTACTGGCTGACTCATCCCGTTGGCCCTTGTTTATTTCTTTAAGATTAGAGATACCAAGTCAATGTCAGAACCTTCAGATTTTATCTTTAAGGAAATTATGCACCAGAAAAGCATAACCTTGGAAGGATTCCTGCAGAGCTTGGCGGAAGGTGGACTCTGTGCACTGGTGCCGAGTTGGTGTGGTGTGGCCACCTCAGCATTCACATGCATGTTTTCACCCAGAGGAGACGTCTCAGGGAAGGTGATGTTTGAGATGAGCATCAGATCTGGGGGGGGGGGGTTGCCAGGGGAGAGAACTGAGGCTCAGGGTAGAGGGGGACACACCAAGAGCAAAGCAAGCCAGTCATGAGGCACAAAGCCAAATCCCAGGACTCATGGGGGTTGCGCAAGGGGATTACCAGGAGGCCACACAGCTAGAGAGGACTACAGAACAAGATGCCGTCTCAAAGAAAATGAAAAACACAAAATGCAGGTCAAACATTTCTGGAAGCCCGAGTGCAGGTCAGGTTGGAGCGGGTGGGGAAGAGGAGGCAAATTACAATCAGAATGTGAAAGGCTTGGAGTTCATCGTCCAAGCCGAAGAGTGGTGTTAGACAATCTCTACCAGAAGGAGAGAATTCAGGTGCTCCTGTAGAAGATAAGCTAGAATGGGAAAACTACTTTTAGGGAGCATTTGCAGCAATCTGCTGAAGCCTGGGCTGTAGATGGCTGCAGAGAGATACAGGAAACCATATATGGAGAGAATTCCAAATCTGACGGCTGAGATAAATGGGATGCTCCGGTGAGGTGAGCCCTAACAGTGGCTCCTAATCTGCTTGGATGCCTGGGATTACCATAGCCCTGGTCACCATCAGGGACTCAGAGGTGAGAAATAGAAAATGTTGGCTGGGAACTGGGGCACAGTGGGTGGAGGGGTGTTGATGAATTCCATTTTAGACATGCTCACTTTGAGGGGCCTGTGGGAAATGTCAGCAGGCAGCTTAAACACCAATTTGGAGTTCTGGGGGGGGAACAGAGGGTGGGCACAGTTCATCGGGTTATTATTATTATTATTAATAATAATATTATACATTAATTGGAGTCATGCAGAAGAGACGGAAGAACAAACAGCTGCCAGTTATCAAATGTTTATCATATGCCAAGTCCTACATTTTATGTGCACTGTCTACTGCCAGCAATATTATTTAGAAGACGCTATTGTTATTGTTCTTTTCCAACGAATAATCTGAGAGATGAAGTAATTTTCCCAGGCTCGTGTATCACTGAAAAGTGAATGTGAATTTATGTGATCTGACCCAATGCCCTGTTCTGATGTTTACCACGGACATATCTAGGTCCAAGGGCAACGGGAAGAGGAATCTGAGGAGAAAGCATTGGATAGAGCACCAACAGCAAACCACAACCAAGTGATGGCTTAGGAGCCAGATGGAAGGCATCAAAGGCCTTCAAAGATAAGGGAGGTCGCTAGAAAGAAGCTAGGAAAACAAGCCGGGATCAGACAGCCAGGAGGCCCCTGGAGCACATCGCAACAGCAAGCAGGGAGCAACTGGGCATAGGCAGACGGGTAAACGCTAAGATGAGTCTGTGGCTTGATGTAAACCATGTAGTACCGTCAGATAGCCCCCGAGGAAGGAAAGATGGCGGGCCGGCGCTGCAACAGCACACGGATGGGGCCACCTTGTCAAGTTTACCTCCAGTCAACAACCCCCCAAAGGATGGGGTTTTCAAAGAATGCGAAGAGCAGTGCCTTATGGGCAGAAGCCTACAGACAGAAGAACTCTCGCCATCCGGATTTGTGTGTGCAAGACGAGCTTCTCCACTCCAGAGGGCTGGGTTGCAAGGGACTGAATCCTCTGGGGAGATATAAATTTCAACCAAAGCCAGGAAGTAGAGGGGATGGCTCGAGGAAAAGATAAGGGCCTAGGGAACTGTTTTAATTTTTTGGCAGAAACACAAGAGTTTCAGGGGTGCAATGTAAATAGGGAGACGCTAGATGGTCGGGACCAAGCGGAGTTGAAGAGGAACAGAGCGTGAAGCTAATGGGATCTGTGAGCTCCAGGGAATTACAGACTACACACAGTCCCTGGGCCTTTTTATGGAGAATCACAGGAAAGGGAGAGGCAGGGGTGGATGGTGGGATCAAAGGGCCAGAGATGGGGCTAATTTGTCTCAGCAGCTTCAATTAAATGCCTTTTAGCTCCTTCTCTGATTTTACCGACTCATTTTGATGCATGGTGCTTATTTTGTCCTGGCCCTCGTCAAATTCAGTAATAAAACTTGTTTTGTTTTTGAAAGGACGGAGACACATTTTGTTCGGAACAGCATGTCAAATTAATGCTAATTCATGAATAATTGTCATAAACAAGTCTAAATAAATTCTCTTCCTCACAGCTATAACAAAAAATTTATTTCTGATTAGTCTTACCCACTGAAAAGCCAAAGCTCTCTGGAAAAGTTACATCCTGAGTGCAGAGCCTATGGGCTGTTTGACCTCAGCTAAGCGACACAGCCAGACTGGAGAGATGGAATGTGGCAGGTCAAGGACCAGAGCGACCTTGAGTTATCTCAGTTCCTTTAACGGCCTTTTTTTTTTTTTTTTTTTTTTTTCTGCCTCTGTGTCTGACCCAACATCCTGTGACTATGGGGTAGAGCTCTTGGAGTGTCTCTCTAAGCTCAACAGAGATCTCTGGTCTCTACTAACATCCTGTGACTATGGGGTAGCGCTCTTGGAGTATCTCTCTAAGCTTAACAGAGATCTCTGATCTCTACTAACACCCTGTGACTATGGGGTAAAGCTCTTGGAGTGTCTCTCTAAGCTCAACAGAGATCTCTGGTCTCTACTAACACCCTGTGACTATGGGGTAAAGCTCTTGGAGTGTCTCTCTAAGCTTAACAGAGATCTCTGGTCTCTACTACCCCCAAGGCTAAGAATGCCATGAAGATAACATCTGAATTCTATGGAAAAGATCCCTTTGTTTAGTGTTAATATACCTGCCTGATGCTCTGACCAACATGTCTGCTACATGTACTGGTTTATGACCCTCTTTGTTCTGTGGCTCTGAAAATTCATGCTTCCTTTCCCATGGCGGGTGTGTGTGTAAGAGAGGAGCCAGTCATTCAGGGTAACTTGAACCCGTGTTCCCAGCCCATGCTCACTCACATTGGCTGAGAATAAACTATTTTCTTATTTTCTTTAAAGCAAAGAGTTATCATTTCATGCGGCCACATTATCAGACTCCTAAGTGCTCACTGGGTTTGACTGAATTGCAATAAGCCATAGAGTTCTGGAAAGTGTTCAGTGCTAGTCTGACCCAAGACCTTCCCGGAGGCCCTGATGTGTGGAGAAGGAACATAGCTCCTTCTCTAAATCAGGAAAATGCTTGGCAGAGCCAGGAAGAGCCTGGGGCCAGGGCTTAGGGGGGCTATCTATGGCTTCTGATACTGAGAACCCAACTCTCCCCGCCCAGAGGGGCTATGGTTTTCAGGCCCAGGCCTGTGTGCTGGATTTGTGACATTCTTGAGACCCCCTGCCTTCCCTTTGTGCCACATTGCTTAACTCCCTGCTGACTTCGTCCCACTGGACCATAGCTTTCTGCTGACTCTGTCCCATTTCTTTCCTGGAGATAGTATATAAGACGCTGTCTTAATAACCTTGCTTGGCACAAGACTTAGCTCGTTCAAGACCTCCTGGGCTCAGACTTTCTTATTCTCTTATCTTCTGATCTCCTGTCACTGACGGACCACTTGCTGGTACAGGTCAGGTGCGGTGGTTTGAAAGAAAATGGCCCCCAAAGGGAGTGGCACTATTGGGAGGTAAGTGATCCACCACAATGAAATGTTTTCCTTTGTAAGAGTTGCCGGGGTCATGGTGTCTCTTCACAGCACCAGAAACCTGCACTAAGACATCAGGGAAGCTTGACTTTATCTCCAAACAAGACCATGGTGCTTGCTTTATTTCCAAGATGGAAAGGACATTTGCAGCAGTAGTTCTCAACCTGTGGGTCACAAGCTTTTTGGGGGGTCTAACGATCCTTTCACAGGGGTCACCTAAGACCATCGGAAAGCACAGATATTGACATTACGATTCGTAACAGTAGCAAAGTTACAATTATGAAGTAGCAATGAAATAATGTTATGGTTGGGGGGCTCAACACAACAGGAGGAACTGTATTAAAGGGTTGTAGCATCAGGAAAGTTGAGAACCACTGCTCTATAGCAATATCAGATTCAAGGCCATAAGCCTCAAGCTCTTTAGCCCTATTAGGTGACCTCAGTCTTGTAGGTTTGTCAAGACCCTCCTTTGGTATTTCTGACGTAAGACCTATGACAACAGCAGGCTTGGTACTTTCCTACAGACTGAGCTCCTAAGTCACAGAGCTCAGATCCTCCCGATTTCATGATAATGGGAGACAAAAGGGGCCAATCCGAAGGGAGCAAGGAAAGAATATTTCTGAAGAAAAGCTGGAGCAGACCTGGCCATCGCTACCCATGGTTCTCTAGATGGGTGTCCCTCCAAAGCAAATGGTCACCTCAAGTCTCTTACTACATGAGCTGGACAGAAAAGAAAAGAACCCAAGGAACCAACCCCCACCCCCAAAGAGGTAGAAATCCACCCAGATCAGTCATCGACAAGTCGGTGCTTTTAGCCTCTTTGTTGGCTGTACCCAAGTTTGAGTCTTGGACTGGACTTTTTTAGCACACACCTTTAGTCCTAGAACTCAGGAGGCAGAGGAAAGCAGCTCTCTATAAGTTGGAGCCTAGCCTGGTCTACATACTGAGTTTCAGGATAGCCAGGAATACATAGTGAGACCTGGACCTTAAAAAAAAAAAGTTTTATTTTTTATATCAACTTCTCACAAACTAGAGTCATCAGAGAGGAGGGAACCTCAATTGAGAAAATGACTCCCTAAGATCTGGCTGCAGGCAAACCTGTGGGCCATTTCATTAATTGGTGATAGATGTGGGAGACCCATTGTGGGTGGAGCCATCTCTAGGCTAGTGGTCCTGGGAGCTATAAGAAATCTGGGTGAGCAAGTCAGAAGGAGCAAACCAGTAAACAGCACCTTTTCTTCATCAGCGCCTGCCTCCAGGTTCCTGCCCTGCTTAAATTCCTGTTTTGATTTCCTTCAATGATGAAAAGTGATGTGGAAGTGTAAACCAAATAAACCTTTTCCTCCACAAGTATTTTTGGTCATGGTACTTCATTAAAGCATAATAGCTCTAACTAAGACATACCTCTTTTATACCATGGCCCAGGTATGTCCTAAACTTCCAAATATTCTCCTTCCAAAGGTGGAATAGGAGGTGGGCGTATTGAGTTTCTCTCTGCCAACCAGCAAACAGCCACTCCCTTTCAAACTCCAAACTCATAAACCCAAATTATTGATGCACATATTCATTTTTCCTATCTCATACATTTGTTCCTTCCTGTGTACGAGGCTAATTGCTTCTTTCATTAAGCACTCTTCACTCTTATTAAAGTTGTTAGCATATTCCACAAGGCTTTCCGTGCTTGGCTTCCCAGTGGACGGAGGCAAGCATTTTCAGGAGCCAGCTGGCACTGTTTATTCGCAGCGGGTCTCGGGTGCCGGGGGGATAAAATGACTGCTTTCCAACTATCTGTTTCTTCTCCTTCATGTGGCTGAGTCTGAAGCTGGACCCAGGAGGTCTGGCTGCAGACACCGCTGAGCAGCGAGTCTCACCAAAGAAGGATCTAGGCTAGTTAACCGTCTTCAGAGTCAAACTTCCAATTAGCTGTCCTGGAACCACTTTTTGTTGCTATGCAGGGAGGTAGGAGCTAACACCCAGGCACATACACACACTCACCCTGGCATCCCTGTCTATTGTCACCGTGAGGCTTAGTCTCATAACAATTACGTTACTCCGCGAAGTAAGAGCATGAGGCTTATTCTGATTTATCTAACTACATCTCCTTTCATAAATATTGAGGTGTATTCTCAGGGCTGGTCTCTATCTGTCTGGAAATTGGATGTTCCAACAGGGCCAACTTCATGAACAATGCATGACACTCTATACTTAAAAAGGCCCATACGTGTTTTAATACTCTGATGTCATTAACTTGAAATTCTTAATAACTGTTTGATAAGAGTCCCTTTCAATTTTCATTGAGCTCAGCAAATTATGTAGCTTGTCCAGGTCTCCAATGTAGTTGCTTCCATTAATCAGTCTCTCATTCTGGGTTACTTCTTTAACAGTTCACATCTGGCCTTTATCTGTGTGCCTCTATCCATTTTCCAGATTTTCTTACCCCCACCCTGCCCCACCCCAAGGCCTAGGAATGCCGACCCCATTGTAAATGCTCAGGCAATATTTGCTGAACACCCAAATGCCCCAAAAAGGAAGCAATAATATTCCCATAGCAAAGGTAACAAGCTGATTATTGGGATTATGTCACATTTGGTGTCAGGTTCCCCATCAAAGAGGCCATTAATTCTGGGCGCTCCCTCTCTGCCTCCTCCTCCACTCCTTCTCTGTCTGAGCTGTAAGCTGCTTTCATGCCTGATTGCTCTCCCTGAGTCCCCTGCTCACCCGACTCCTGATTCTGTAAGCCGAGCAGGGAACACTGCGTTGACTCAGACAGCCGTGTTCAAAGAACCGAGCTGGCCCGCCGCAGTGAGAGTTCAGGATTCAGGTCTCAGAGCTTTGACCTCAGGCTTGTGGGAGCTTTCTCTTAGGCCAGCTGAGCTATGTGACCTCGGAGAACAAACACCACTATCTCCAGAGAATTAGATGAAGAGGCGCCATCACCATCCAGCTCTCTCCTGGCTGCTGGCAAGGCATCCAGTGGACGCAGAATACTATAGTAACACTAGACTAGCTGGGGTCAGTGGTAGAGCATGCACTTAGCATGCAGGAGGATGTGGGTTCAATCCACAATTCACACCCCACCCTGTGTGTGCAAATGAAAAAAGAATCTGCATTTGTGCTGTGGGGCCTGGGGGAGGTACTGTCTTTGGTTTGTTGTTTATTTTTGTTAGCCTTACACAAGACAGGCAAGTTTTCCGTCACTGAGTTAAATCTCCACCGCACTTTTGGCTTTTACTTTTTGTTCTGAGACAGGGTATCATGAAGTTACTTAGGCTGGCCCTGAACTCACTCTGTAGTCCATCTGGACCATCCTTCAGCGAGAGCTTTAGTTTTCTTGGTTATGAAAAGACTTGGGCCAGGCGGCAGCAGTGGCGGCAGTGGCGCACGCCTTTAATCCCAGCACTCGGGAGGCAGAGGCAGGCAGATCTCTGTGAGTTGCGAGGCCAGCCTGGTCTACAAAGCGAGTTCCAGGAAAGGCACAAAGCTACAGAGAAACCCTGTCTCGAAAAACCAAAAAAGAAAAGACTTGATGAAAACATGTAAAGCTGGGTAGGGTGGGTTACACCTCTAATCCCAGCACTCAGAAGACAGAATCAGATGGGTTGTTCTGCAATTTTTATTATTACATGCTTATTTTTTTTAATATGCAGTCGTGGATGGGGGAGTTCCTTACCGGATTAGACAGCTGCTTTCAGACCCTGCCCCCACACCCATGCCCACCCTCCTTCCTTCTGACACAGTCATAGCACCGTACTCCGTTCCTCAGCTGGCCACATCTGGCAGCCCAACCACCACCACTGGTTCCACCAAACACAGGGAGTGTCTTGTTTAGGAACTCAGTAACAATGGAATATGCCCTCCTCCGCAGACCTCCAGTCGGTGACGGGAACGGAACACGTTCTCCTCAGCAGACCTCCGGCGAGATCTGTTCTTGAGAAGACCGTATTTCATTGTACGTCCTCTGAAATGAATCCCCCACGGTCCGCGTGTACTTTGGTCTGGGAAACTGTAAATCAGCACAGAGCATCCGTGCTACCGTGTCTAGGCAAGTACTCTCTTTGCAGAACCCAGGAGTGCCAACCTGCCTCTCCCTGCTCTTCCTGTCGGTGGTTGAACTGCTCCGTCCTCCAAAGGAGACAGTTCAGAGCTTCAGATAGCAATGGCTTCTCGTTCTCCATCTTCTCCTTCATCTCCCCGTTTATTCTCGTATTGCTTTCCCGCTATCTGCTCTGGTTCATCCACCCTGTTTTTGCCCTGGACCTGCTCTTGACCTTCCATGCTTCATCCAGATGGGAGCCTTCTCCGGATTTAGAGCGAGCCTCGTCATTTTTCTCTCCCTTTGCTCTGGGTCAACTCTTCCGTCTTTTCCTTCTTCTCCAGTAGTATTTTGAAAACGCGTATTGCTACGGTGACTTGAATATATATATTTTACAATCCTTGCTGCACACACCTGAGGACCCGAGTTGTTGTTTCACGTGTCAGAACCCACGTGAAAAAGGGCATGGCTGGGTGTGGTGGCACAAGCCTTGAATCCCAGCACTTGGGAGGCAGAGGCAGGCAAATTTCTGTGAATTCGAGGCCAGCCTGGTCTGTGCAGTGAGTTCTGAGACAGCCAGACAGCCAGATATGATAGTGAGCCATTGTTTAGAAAAAAGAAAAAGAGAGTAAGGATGGTGGTGTGTGCCTGCAATCTTAATGCTGGAGAGGCAGAGACAGGGGGATTCCCCAGGCTCATTGGCCACCAAATCTACCCTAATCCAGGCCAATGGGGACCTACGTCAATGAACAAGGTGGACCCAAGGTTGACACATGTATCTAAACACACACACACACACACACACACACACACACACACACACACACACTTTTCTGTCATTTTCATGGTATCCTGGGTAAAAAAGAAGATGACAGCCTGTCCTCAATCCGCCGTCATGAACTCAGATATGATCTTAGTGTAGACGGCCCCATCAGATCTTCTCCAGAGGAGGTGAACTCAGATATGATCTTAGTGTAGACGGCTCCATCAGATCTTCTCCAGAGGAGGAGAACCCAGACAGAGGTTTTAAATGTGCAAGAGAGAAAATGCTCCCTAAGGACAAGGAGATCTTGTGAATTCTCTTTGTGTTTCTGGACCATTCGACCCCCTGACCACTTTTTTTTTTTTTTAAGTTCTCCTTCCTCAACTTTTTTTGTTTGTCTGTTTTGTTTTGTGTGTTGAGACAATGTCTCACTGTCCTGGAACTCACTACATGGGCCAAGCTGGTTTCAAACTCACAGACTGCCTTTGCCTCTGGAGTGTTGGGATTAAAGGCGTTGTTTATTTGTTTGAGAAAGGGTCTCTATGTAGCCCTGGCTGTCCTGGAACTTGCTATTTAGACCAGGCTGGCCCTTGAACTCACAGAGATTGGTTTGCCTTTGACTTCCAAGTGCTGGAATTAAAGGTGTGTGCCACCACACCTGACTAAATTAAGTTGTAGTGGTTAATCTCCATGGTCAGCTTGGCTGGATTTACCATCACCTAGGAGACACATCACTGGCTAGGTCTGTAAAGGTATTTCCTGAGAATAGTAGCTGAAGAGGGAAGATTTACCTTGATTGTGGGTAATACCATCCCATGGGCCTGTCCCCAACCTTAGTAAAGAGAGAGAGAGAGAGAGAGAGAGAGAGAGAGAGAGAGAGAGAGAAAGAACCAGCTGCATGTATATCTGATCCTCTTGACTGTACACATTTTACCAACAGGTATTTATTAAGTACCTACAAAGGTGTGTGTTGAATAATGAAGATACATACTTTGGTGATCAAATTGAAACTGTGAGATCTGATAATTTGGAGGAGGGGACAGGAGTCTAGAGACAAGCATAGTCAAATGTGGTGGTTTGAATGAAAATGTCCCCCACAGGCCCATAGGGAGTGGCACTATTAGGAGGCATGGTCTTGTTGGAGTGGATGTGGCCTTGTTGGAGGAAGTGTGTCATTGGGGGTGGGCTTTGAGGTTTCAGAAGCTCAAGCCAGGCCCAGTGTTACTCTCTCTTCCTACTGCCTGCTGATCCAGATGTAGAACTCCAGCTCCTTCTCCAGTACCATGTCTGCCTGCGTGTCTCCATGCTTCCCACCATGAAGATAATGGATTAAGCCTTGGAACTGTAAGCCAGGCCCAGTTAAATGCTTTCCTTTATATGAGTTGCCGTGGTCACGGTGTCTCTTCACAGCAATGAAACCCTCAGACATCAAACGATCACAACACACGAACTTGTTGAGAATCCTGTGTTGTGTTTCTAAGAAAGTGACATTTAAACTAAGACCTAAAGGTTGGCTGAATTGTGAGGTGATCAGTGGATTCTTATCACCAGTGACTGATGGCCTCTAGTTTCTGACACAGCTAAGTGATGCCAATCCTCAATTTTTCTGAACAAGAGGAGTCAAGGGTTATACCAGCTGCAGGCTGCTACCCAATCACATCTTTTCCAGAAAGGAAGAATAATATAAAAAAAAAATGTGAGTTTGAAAATTACTTAGAACAAAAATATTGCAAAAGCACATGCAGAGTTGAAGCTTGATTTACACTTTGTAAAGTCCTAAATCATATATTTGGACCTATCTTTGGGACAATCTCAGTGAGGCCCCTCAGCTGAGAGCCTCTCTGGCCTCTGGCTCCATCCTGCTGAGGAGAAATGACACACACATTTGGCATCAGGCAAAAGACTTCAGCCTGTAGCTAATTCCTTCCTTACATACCGCGTCACCTTTCCAGCAGCTGGGTGTTCATATACCGTAACGTTAATTCTCTCTGATACTTGAAAGACACAAGGCTAAATAGGTTGAGGATTAAAGGGAGTGCCTGAGAAAAGCATTTTTCTTGTTTCACTTTAGACCTTTAAAAAGATAATGCTTAAGAAGACAGGGTAGTATTTCCTACCAGAAACCACAGGATCTGGTTGCAATACTGCCGAGTGCCAGGGGAGACTGAGACATGTTTTAATAGGTGCACTCTCAGCCCAGCCCTTAAAAGCCTGCCTCTCATAACACAAAAACTTTCCAAGGCTTCCTCAAGCACTCTTGAGGTGACACCCACCAAGATCTCCCTCCCCCCCACCCCCCCATCCCCATCCCCATCCTGCCTTCCTTTAACATTATGCAGAAAAGAATGCCCTCAGCAGAAAGAGGTAGGCACCCACATGCAGGAATTAAAAAACGAGTTAGGGAAGCAAATCTAATACAGGTGAGAAGGCTAGGTCACGGGGCTGTTTGTGGTCTATGCTTTCAACTAGATTTTTCTTTCTGTCGGACGGAGCACATCACAAGCCTCTTCCTCCATCTCTTAGGCTGCTTTTCGGAGCAATTTCACGCCTGGCACTGTCACATCTTGTAACATCGGGAAGGGCCCGTACAGTCGCACGGCACAGCGATGACCTCGTGTGCTACAGACCTGTGAGGTCTTCTAAGCAAATGTCTGGGTCCTAGTCAGACAGCCAGACCAGGAAACTAATTGAATAGTCTGAGAGACACTTTGCTTAACATTTAAAGTGTATGACTTCATTTGTTTGCTTTCGCTGTCTGAGCTGGGCTGGTCTCACAGAGGACGGGTTTGTCCCTTGATGTCTACAGCTTATGAACTCTCAGCCCAGGCACTGGTTTTCCTTTAGTCCGTAGTTGCTGGGAGTTCCTGTCCTGAAAACATTTCATAGGAAACAAAAATATAGCAGCAGCCGCCCAGGGTTTGGAGAGCACCACCTCACCCTGCAAGCTCTTTGTTCCATGTTTCTGAGAACAACATTCTTCCCAAAGCTTGAAGCAAATGAATGCAAACATGTTAAGTGGAAGCGAAGATAAAGACCACAGCGATAGCACACAGTAGGTGTCCTGGTCAACCTCCTATTGCTGTGACAAATTCCAGCGACAAATGTCTAATAGTCACCTCTGTCTATAGACAAAAGGACTTCATTGGCTTACATATCCCAATCACAGTCCGTCATTGAGGCAAGCCCAGGCAGGAACTCAAGGCAGGAACTCGGAGGCAGGAGCGGATGCAGAGGTCCTGGAGGGATGCTGCTTACTGGCTTGCTCAGCCTGCTTTCTTATAGAACCCAGGACCACCAGCCCAGGGTTGGCACTGCCTAGGCTGGGTCCTCCCATATCAAGCATGAATCAAGGAGATGCTGTAAAGATTTGCCTATAGGAAAACTGATGGAGGTGTTTTCTCAACTGAGGCTCCTCTTCTGAGATAACTCCAGCTATCAAGATAACAAACAGGTAACCATGACAGTAAAGAAAAGGAAAAGGTAACTAACTGAGGTCAACATTTAGCAGATCCCACAGTTCTTATTTTTTTTTTTTAAGATTTCTTTATTTATTGTGTATACAAGCCAGAAGACACCAGATCTCATTATAGATGGTTGTGAGACACCATGTAGTTGTTGGGAATTGAACTCAGGACCTCTGGAAGAGAGCAGCCAGTGCTCTTAACCTCTAAGCCATTTCTCCAATCCCCTGTCTTTTTTTTTTAAAGCATTTCCTAGTTTTGATTTCATACCTATCATTTGCTAAGTTTAATGTAAAAAAAATCAGCATTTGCAGGGGTCACCTGGAGGAGGGGTGCTGGGATGGAGGCTGTATGGATCTCCTGGAATTTAACCCCTTCTTGTCAATCCACAGCCCCAAACGGTGAAACAAGAGCGCCTTCACACCATGACTTGTGTGAGGAAGCATTAAAAGTGAGATCAAATTAGCATCCTGCAAAATGATGAGTCAGTACTGAGATATCACACAGAACCAAGGAGAGGGGTGAGGAGGGAAAGCTGCAGGGGCCCCTGGGGGCAGGAGCTGAACACAGGAACCCCGTGTCTCTCTTTGCTGAGCGGTCCCTGGGCTATTTCCCCCTTCTGTCTGTCTGTGCATGTTCTCTCTAGTCATCTGTGTCTGTAGAGGAGCTTTCTAAGCCTCTCTCTGTCGGGCAGCTCTCCCAGAGCCCGCACAGAAGAACTGTTAGACTCAGGGAGTCACATGACACACACGTGACTCAATGAACCCATGTCTGGGATAGTTCTCAACTATTGAAACAGGATTCAATGAGGCAAGAATCCCCCAGGGCTAGCCACAGCAGGACCGTGCCTTTATTTCCGTTCATTTGCGTCAGCTCTAGGGAGAATACAGAGCAGGGGCTGTGAGAAAGTCTCCCTTGTCCAGTGAAATTCACTCACGAGTATTTATTGAACGAAATAGTAGTGTGGGAGGGAGAGCAGAAAGTGATGAATCTGACCGAAAACATTTGATAGCTCCCCACAGTCTCCTGGGACTCATTGTGACTCTCATCGGGAAATGATTCCCAAGTGGCCGCTGTATTCGTACGCAACGGTACCCAGCCAACATCACTGGACTCCAGAGAAACACACATGAAAACAGCTGTAGTTTTCTTCCAGTGTTTGACAAAGAGTGCTTTCTGTAAGGAGGGAACTGGGAGGCGCCGGAGGCCAGGGAGCCTCTTCCTCAGTTTCTGCCTCTTGCTCAACAGCATTTCACATCCCACGGAGGGGCTCAAATCAAAAGGAGAGACAACGCCAAGAGAGAATGAGAATGTGGACAAAGTGGAAAGCTCATCTATGTGGATGGATGTGTAAAGCATACGAATTCAAGAAACTGGTCAAATATAAGTCTATCACACAATCTGGCAATTTCATTCCTGGGTATATTTCCAGGAAGAATAATGAATTTGTATACCCACCAGAAAACACGTATACAAATGTTTATGGTATATGAGTTGCTCCAAGCAACCCACCTGTTCAACCATAGCAAGATAATAAACTCCAGGATGTTTGTATAATGGGCTACCGTAGGGTAATAAAAAGGATGAACTTCTGCTCAGGCCACAAGATTTGTGAGGCTAATAGACATAGTATCCAATGAGAGAAGCCAAACTCAGAAGAGCATGGACCCTAAGTGTACGTGATTCCATTTTCATGAAGCTTAGGAATCAGCAAGCCCGTGAATATTGGGCTTAGTATTAATTATTAAAGTTAATATTAACTTTAAGGGTTTATTGACTGGTAGGAGTCATGAATGAGCATCAAGGGTTGATAGAAATATCCTACATATTGACTGAATGGTTACGACATATGAAGAGACTTCATAATTTATCCAAGTTGCACACATTAAAAACATATTTTTTTTTAAACCGTAGATGAGTTCTATCTAAGCTAAGAAGTCCTCCCCGTTTGGTCTTCACAAGGTCTCGGTAAGATTTCTTCAGGCCTTAGAAAGTGACACCAGAGCCTCTCCTGTCCTTTCTCAGTGTTCCTCCAACACCCCGATCTGATGCCAGATTGTCCTAGACGTTGCCTCCCGATGTTTTGTTTTGATGACACCATGCCAACGAACAATAGTGGGACTCCCGTCCGCCTTGTCTGGGGGCCAGGGACGAGGCCCGGGGTAGCAGTTTGGTGCTTGGCAACGTGGCGTGTAGATGGCAGGGGAGATTAGGGGGGAGCATGCTTGACACACGTCCCACCCTGTGCCTGGGGGACAGTTCGTAGACAGAAAAACAGATTTCCTCGGCCTGCTGGTTCCGCTCAGAGCCTGTCCTGGCTAGAAATACTGGCACTCTTTACCCTTTCCTCCCTCTGTTGTCTGACAAAAGACGTCTTTGTACAAGGAGGCAACGAGGGGTCCCGGAGGCCATTGGGGCTCTTCCTCATCGTCAGTGGCAATTCGATAAGGAAATAAAGTCATCGTGTGCAATAGCGAGGTACACTGAGAAGTGGGGATATCTTGGTCATCACCTTCTGTACCAGGGCTTTCTCAGCACCCTGCCCTGTCCTAGACAGGTACTCAGTGAGTCTCCAGGCCCTGGTAAGACTTAGCCTTTCTTTGTGCACCTCAGGATGGGCCTTTGCAATTAATCTCCAAAGCGGCTGGATCGTGTTTCTCTGCCCAGGTTACATAACTAAGCCCCTCTACCTAAGCCCCATGAGAAAGAGACGAACTGCTTGTCTTCCTTATAGGAGCTGACAGGGGCAGCGCCCCACTTCTGGGGCTACCACAGGGCAGGGGCTCCTTCTGAACCCAGAGAATCACATGGTAGGGCTGAGTAGGAACCGTTGTGAAAACTCCCCGAGAAGAAGAGGGAGGTCAGGCCACCCCCCTCTCTGCCTCTGTCCTGTTCTTCCCTGATTTCCCTATCGTTCTTAATGTCTTGTGTAGCCTTGGCTGTCCTGGAGCTCGCTCTATAGACCAGGCTGGCCTCGAACTCACAGAGATCCGCCTGTCTCTGCCTCCAGAATGCTGGGATTAAAGGCGAGGGCCGCCGCTCTTAACATCCTTTCTCTTGACTACCTTCTGCCCCACCCATGGGAGCTCCCAACCTCCTTTCCCAAGGCTCCCTCCCACACCTTTTGGTAGGAGAGTAGAACAGACAACTTGCTCTCCACTCATCTCTTGTTCCATTCTTCCTCCAGCTTCATTCCACCTAACAATTCAACCAAGTGAAAGTGTGTGAAAATTTGGGAGACTCCCTTTGTTTAAATTCAGACACACATTGCTTTTCCTTTTCACCAAAATATACCAGAAAGATTGATCAGATGCTCTTCTATCTGTGACTTCTAGTGTTTCGGAGTTGTGATTAGTGTAAAAATAATTTCATTTTTATTTTATTTATTAATTGGGGGCGGGGGGGGGGGGAAGGGGGCTCAAGATGTCCCATGGTGCCTATGTGGAGGCCAGAGAATAACTTAGAAGAGTCAGTCCTCGCCTTCCAGCTTTATGTGGGTTCTGGGGAACGAACTCAAGTCATTAGCCTTTAACTGCTGAGACATCTTGCTGTCTTAAAATGCTGACTTACTTTACGAGGTTTGCATATACATGCATCATGAGACTTTCCTCATATTTACCTCCCTAGCTCATTCCCTGTTTTCTTCCATTCTACTTTCATGTTTTATATATACATATATGTATGTATGTATGTATCTAACTACATATCTATATCTATCTATATCTATATCTATCTATCTATCTATGTGGAGCAGGGTGGGGGATCTAGGTCAGTGCATTTAGGAGTTTTAGTTTTTTTAACCATTTATTTTATGTGAATGAATGTTTGGCCTATGTACGCCACATATATTCTTGGTGATGCAGAAGTAAGAAGAGGATGCCAGATCCTTTGAATTGAAGTTATGGATGGTTGTGAGCCACATTGTGGGTGCTGGGAATTGAACCTGGGTTCTCTGCAAGAGCAGCCAGTGCTCTAAATAGCTGAGTCCTCTCTTTAGCCTTATAGGGCTTTTAGATGTTAATTCTTGATCACTGTTCCTGGCAGACTTTCTTTTAAAAAAAGTATTGAAATGCATTTTATTTCAAACAAATACAAAAAGTATGAGAGCCTCCCATATACCAGCCCCCCCCCCCCAACTTTCACAATTGTCTGCAATTTGTCCTTGTTTCTTGTATCGGCCATGAGCATTTCCTTTACTTACGTGTTTTAAAGCGAATCTCGGATTCCATCTCTTTACACTCTCTGTAATTCATTGTACTCACTGACCTACACATCCATAGAGAAAACTAAAGACTAAAGATGTTAAAAAAAATTATCAATTTAAAATAAAATTCATCGATTTGGGGGGGGAGTTAAATTTATTTGTAATTGGGCAAGAGCCATTGTATTTGCAGGGTAAGAAGCTTCAATCACGTTCTGCATTACTCCAGAGTCTCAGAAACAGGAATTCATGATTAAAAGGCATATGTTTTTTTCAACAAGTGTTTATTCTTAATGTTTCCCAGCTATATCCATTTACCGTGGTGTTCCCGCCCTTTGTGAGACCCATGGGCTGGAACCAAAACATGACACTTCAAATACGAAGTGAGAGGGAAGATGGCCATCGTGCATTGTGTTCTGTGGTTTGCAACCCGTAGGGCAGCTTATTTAGAAGTCTAAAATGTCTGCTTTTAAGATATCTAACTTGCCTGGTGCCAGATGGTTATTTGATGTTCAACACAGTCGGACAATCCAGAGACAATGGAAGGTGCCATGCGTCAGTAGGTCCGAACCAAAGGACAGCAACCATAGCCTTTCCCTAGGAGTGCCCTCCTCCCTGAGTGACGCTGGGTGTTCTTTTCCAGTGGACTGCCGAGCAGATCTGGGGTCCCGGAATGCAAGCTTAGCTTCTGCTCCGCTTTGGAAAGACCTGGCCAGCGAGGTCTCCATGCTTTCTGCCGCCAAACTGTTTTGTTTTCTGTGGATTGGTGATGCACAATGAGTTTGTGAGCTGGAAGCTGGCATGGCATATTGGCCTTTAGTCTGCCCACACTTCAACTCTCACTTTGAGGGAAGAGGCAGGAGGGCATTTATAGGTCGTCTTCATTGTGAATCTTAGGCTAATAGTGGAGGGTTGAGGGTTTAGCTTGGAATCCGTCAGCGGCAGCTCTTCACACTTCCAAATGGGAACGAGTTAAAAGGAGGATTTTTCTCAAAATTGCTTGGGCTGGGCATATATTTCAGGGATAGAGTGTTTGGCTAGCACGAACAAGACCCCGAGTTTTCTCCTTTTGCCCTAGCTCACTATATAGAAAATGTCAATTGTCTGTATTAAGAAATAGGAGCAGCGATAGATCCTGGGGGCTGGAAGGCTCTGCCACCGCTTCACGTCTGCACTTGGGCAGAATCCTATGGTCTCTTCCACTCCCTGGGTCTTTTGTTGGTGATGGTGGTGTTTTTTGTTGTTGGTTGGTTGGCTGGGTTTTTTGTTTGTTTGTTTGTTTTTTGAGGCAGGATCTTGCTGTGTAGCACAGATCATACATCTGTCTCAGCCTCCCACATGCTGAGTGCACAGGAATGTTTCAACAATACCTAGCTCATCCCTACATCTTTATTAAACCTTTTATTTTATTTTAACTTTTAGTGTGTGTGTGTGTGTGTGTGTGTGTGTGTGGCAGGCATGTGCCATAATGTGAATGTGGAGATCTGAAGACAATGTTTGAGAGTGGATTCTTGCCTTCCACCATATGGTTATGGGTGTAGAGCTTAGGCTGTCGGGCTTGGCAGCAAATGCCTTTACCTGATGAGCCACTCCCTTATCTCCCACGTCTTTATAGTAACCTTTCTTTCTCCTAGCTCTTTCCAAATGTACCCTCCAGCACCTCAGCCCTCCCAACTTCAGGTCCTCTGATTCTTTTCTTTTTTTCTTTCTTTCTTTCTTTCTTTCTTTTTTTTTTTTAAATAACCCACTGAGTCCAGATACTGTGCCACTTAGATACTGATGGGTATGGGGCCATTCCAAAGGGCATGGGCTACATCCTAGGGGCCATGCCTGTACAGAAGACTGACTCTTTCTCCCGCCAGAAGCCATCAATTGCCAATAGCTCCTCAGCTGCATGTGGGAGCTGGTAAACCCCTCCTCCTCTATGCGGGAACATTGACTGGCTTGCTTTGGTGTGGGACTCGTGTAGGTAATCACAGCTACTGTGAGTTCATGAGTGCGGTAGTTTGGTCATGTCCAGAAGATAGGATATAGTCATCCTTGGCCTCAGGCTTTTACGGTCTCTCTGCCCCCTCTCTGTGGTGGTCTCTGAGGCTTGGTGGTGGTGGTAGAAGGGTGATTCAAGTGCCCATCTACAGCTGAGTGTCCACGGACACTTACCCTCTGCACTTTGACCAGCTGAACTGAGTTTCCAAAGCAGGGATTCTTAACCTGGAGTGGATGTCAGAGGAGACATCAGATACTCTGCAGGGCATACATTCATTATCGGACAAGAGATTTTTATAGAGAGGCCATGCTTTTCAAAGGACTTCACTCCTCAGAAAGGTTAAGAGACATTCTTTTTTTTTTTTTTTTAAATCAAAGTTTCTATACAGATTTAGAGAAAACACAGTCAGCCTTCTCTCAACCTTTGCTGCTCTGTTGCCGTTGGCTCCATCACTCTGGCTGCCCAAGAGGCGAGACACCTGCAGCCGTTTACCGAGCTCTCTGTGGGTTGTTACGGTGACAGGGATTCTAACAGGGCCTGCTGGTTAACATTGTCGAAAGGCCACATATTACCCCCCGGGAGGCTAAGTTTTTCCCAAGGACTTGTCAAAATCTTCAAAAGCAGTGAGTCCCTTTCTGGTCCCTACACATGAATTTTGTGACAGATTGCCTCTTCAATGCAGGAGAACTGGAGAAGGCTTGTTCAGTTCACCCCTCTTAAGCTCTGTGGCTACCTTAACACGTTCCGTTATTTTTAGCAGCGTGGTCAGGTGGACTCACCCCAGCTGTCATTTTCTGTAAGTGTTGAAGTCTTTTACCAATGGCTTCCAACTCACTTCGTGAGTGTGCCAGCAACGATCCTGATCTACTGGGGCGGATGACCAGTATTTGGGAGTAATCCACAATAATGTCACCTCCGTGGGTGTAAATAATGGATGTGTAAGTATTATTAGGAACGACAGGCTCTTAATTACAGAGAAGGCTTTCGGTACAAAAGCTGAAATTCAGGCGTGTGTTACCGTGACAAAGTTGCCACACTGTATTTTAAAGCCTGCTTTCAGATGTGGTGCATTTCTGCCTTGATGTGGGTGGGTTTTGTTGTTGTTTTTTTTTTTTTAAATTTTCTGCTTCATATCTCTTGAGTTTCTATTAAGCTCTCAGTATAAAATAGGACAGTGGATCACCATCCCCAAGAACACCTCTTCTAAAAGTGACCTCAGAACCATCAGTGGATGACCTCTCCAACAAGATGTCTGCAAACTTCAGATCATAAGCATTTGGTAGGCTGTGAAATTGATTATTCGAGAACCCAAAACATGAGTTGATCTTTAATGAAATAATGCAGAGTCCCAGAAGGTATGTAGGGTAAGTGTAAGTGTTATTTTTTTTTTTTGAAAAATTTTTTTTATGAATGTGTGGGTTGTGGTAGTGATGTCCTGGAAAATGTTTAATGACCAGGTTCTGTGGAAGAAGAGAGATATGCATATATTTATTATAAATCTTACTATTATAAAGGTTGTTTAGCCACAATTTACAGCTAATGCTTATATAGTATTCTTCATTATATATTTAATTATAGTCAATCGATTCTCAAGGAAAGATTTACTGATTTTTTTTGCCAAAAATTGTATTCACAGCCAACTTATAAATTGCAAATAAACTAATTCAATGAAATAAGACTGAATAAAAGCTTGACTTCTCACCAATTCAGCAAAGAAGTCCCTCCCATTAGTGATGAATGAGTACATTCAGATGTGAACCTTAGTTGATATTTGCATCTGTACCAATGAATAAAGATGGAAATGAAACAATGAAGACATGTTGAAACTTTACTAGTTCATTAATGGCACAAGTAAACCTTTGTTTGATGAGATACAATTTCAAATACTACAGTAGAAAAACATTTTGCTGTTGTTTTGTGATAGTCACAATGTAACAGGTATAGACACTTTAAAACTTAATCAGCATCATTAATATTGTCAGTATCATGTTCTTTGTCTTGTTTTTTTAGAATGTATCAGCATATATTAGTTGTACAAAAAAAATCGCCTTTACTTTCGCGGGTAGAGTACAAGGTAATATATTGAGCCTTAAGTTACAGTGTTTGCCTATTTCTGGGATGTAAGTATTTTCACCATAACTATTTCAAGTTATTGCTGGGACATCACTACTCAGGGTTTGAAAGAAATACTATGTAGTACATCATTATCTGGCATTTCTTTACACAGATTCAAGAAACAGCCTCAATGTTAGAGATGGTAATACAACATAATAAAAGAATTAGAACGCAGTAAGTCTGGAGGATTTGTAACTTTTGTTCTTAGTTAAACTTATTTAATTGTATGTTTAGGCAATTTGATTTTTAATGATGACTGTGTTTAATAACTGGCTGATAAACTTTATAAAAATGTATCAGCCTGCTCTCAGAAGCTCACAGGCGTGGCTGCCGCATACCATTGGCATCACAGAGGAGAGTACATTTCTTACTGTAGGGTGTACCTAAAAATAAAGGTGCCGAACTTTGCCTAAGAATCTCCTACTGATGCTGTTACAGACACTCTCAGTAGCACGGAGTAGCACTGAGTAGCACTGAAATCAGACTTACCTGCACACTGACTAGAACTGCACGTTAGGCTGCCTGCGGATTCTCAGGCATTGGCCTCCCTAACACCCAGAAACCTTTTGTTTTTAGTGCAGAACTTTGCCCAACCTTCAGATCGGACTCTTTTGAGGACTTGGCTCCAGGATCATTTTTAAATCTTGAAGGAATCACTGAGCATTCCCAAAGTTTGACTCTGGGAGGCGGGGCAGGGAGGAGGGGAGCGGCGAGGAGGGGGGGATGGAGGGGGAGGAAGGGGAGGTCCTCAGCTCACTTGCCTCTCATCGGCTCTTCGCTTCTTTGTTCTCTCTGGTGACTGTAGCTACCTTTTCCCTTTGTCTCAGCTGCTCTCTTCAGATGCACAACCCAGACACATCAGAGGTTATTATGCTTAGTACATTCATGGAAGTTTTCCTCCCTCCCTCCCTCCCTCCCTCCCTCCATCCATCCATCCCTCCCTCCATCTCTCCCTTCCTCCCTCCCTCCTTTCCTTCCCTCCATCTCTCCCTTCTTCCTTCCTTCTTTCCTTCTATTCTCCTCCTCTGTCTTTTCTCTCTTTCCCTCCTTCCCCCTCTCTCTTCTTCACCTACCTTCCCCCCACCTCTCTTTCTATCTTTCATTCTGAGGTTGAAACCAGGACCCCGTGCGTGCGTGCGTGCTAGGCAAGTGCGGCACCACTGAGCCAGGCTTTTGTGTCCATTGAATGAATGAATCACAAAAAGAACGAGGCAGTTCATGAGGAGATTGCTAAGAGGCGAGATGGAAGCAGATCAGTGTGCGATCTGTGAGGAAGAGGCAAAAGGCCAACTGTCCCTCCTTGCCCTCCGTACCGTCATCTTTTCACGTTCACGACTGTTCTGTACTTAATTAAAAATGGCAGAGCCCAGCAAAGAATCAGCAGGCAAGGCAGTGAGGAGTTTCTGCTTTCCTGTCCCCTCTCGTCGCAAAGCAGAGTCCAGAAACGTTTGGAACCAACGGCAATAAATGACCGAATGGCTGTCACAGCCATCGATCGGCCTAGCTGGTCAGGCCTGAAAGCTCAGAAGTGGTCATCGCTCCTCTCTCTAGTCCTCATCTGCAACTGGCCGCCACACCCTGAAGGTCTACCTCCAACACAGATTCGACATCTGCTCACTTCTCTCTCCTCATGGCTCCCAGCCCGGACCCTCAGTCCCTGGTGGATAACTTAGTGCTCTCTCTTACACAGTTCCTAACTCCTTGACTGTTTTCTTCTCCCAGGAGAACCCAAACGGCCTCTCTAACACATAACCACTCTTCATTTTAGATTCCATGTGCGAGTGAGGTCACACAAAATTGGTGTTTCTGTGCTGGCTTATTTAGTTTCTGATCTAGCCATGTTATCATAGACTGCATTATCTCCTCTCAAAATGCTGAGTAATATTCATATAATATATGCACATATATAATAATTTCTTTGTGCATTCCTTTGTCGGTTCCAGTTAGATTGAGGAATTGCCATACAGTTTTCCATAATGGCGGCACCAATTTACATTCCCACCTGTGGTGTATGTGGGTTATCTTCTCTCCACAAGCTTGTCAATACGTGTTATCCCTTTGCTTTTTGAGGACGGTCATTCTAACAGGTGTGAGGTGGTAGTTCATGGTGGCTTTGATTTGCATTTTCCTGATGATCTCACATAATGGAGAATCTTATATGAAAAAGAAATCAACAAATAGAAACAAATTGAAGCCATAGTTACTTGGGGGACAGAGGGCGGGGATGGAAAAGAAAGTCAAAGTGTACACCTTGTAGTTGTTAGTTGAAAAAGTCTAGATGTGTGAGGCATATCACAATTACCATATCAATAATATTAGATCTAAAATGAAGAGAATGCATGTGTGCATGTGTGAGGTATATGTTCTTGTATGTGCACATCGTGTGTGTGTGTGTGTGTGTGTGTGTGTGTGTGTGTGTATGTGTGTGTGTGTGTGTTTGTGTAGGCCAGAAATCAACATCAGATGCCTTTGTTAATCACTCTCCATCTTGTTTTCTGAGAGTGTCTCTCACTGCACACATAGCTCACCGATTTGGCTAAACTAACTGGTTGGCAAGCCCCCGGGGTCTGCCTCACTTAGCCTTCCCAGTGCTGGTGTTCTTGGCATGCACCACCATGCCTGGCTTTTAAGGCTCAGGTTTTCGTGCTTGATTGGCAAACACTTGCCTGAAGGAGCCATCCCTCCAGCCCCTAAAGTATTTTAGGTGCTCTTAACACATACACATACACATACACATACACATACACATACACATACACATACACATACACATACACATACACA
>CABHPQ010175133.1:335-15178 GCA_902168405.1 Peromyscus aztecus | reverse complement strand
ACACATACACATACACATACACATACACATACACATACACATACACAGAGTAGTAACTATGGAAGGTGATGGACGCACACATCTGTTTGACTATCTTAAATAGTTTTACTATGTATAGTTGTATAAAAACTTCAGGCTATACACTCCAGATACACGTGGTAAAAATAATCACATCAACAGTCTAATGGCTTCCTGTTGTACATGGAATAAATGCAAACTCTCCTCTGTGGTTTTGATTGCTTCTCTGACTCTGTCCTCCATCACTCTAGCCGCCTGGCCTTCCTTCTGTTCTTCAGGCACGCCAGTTTGGCTTAGACATTGGTCCTTTCTCTTCTTTTCCCCTTTTCTTAGATCCCATCTCATCGCTTTCTCAGAGTGGGCTCCTGTGGTGATATTGTGTTCCCCAAAATATTGTGCACCCTACTAAACTTATCTGGGGTCAGAGAACAGAACAGTCACTAGATATAGAGGCCAGAAAATGGTGGCACACACACACCTTTAATCCTAGCATTCTGAAGACAGAGATCCATCTGGATCTCTGTGAGTTCAAAGCCACACTGGAAACAGCCAGGCATGGTGACTCATGCTTTTAATCCCAGGAAGTGATGGCAGGAAGCAGATAGTTATTTAAGGCGTGAGGACGAGGAACTGGCCTGGTTAAGCTTTTAGGCTTTTGAGCAGCACAGTTCAGCTGGGATCCATTCGGATGAGGACACAGAGGCATCCAGTCTGAGGAAACAGGATCAGCTGAGAAGTTGGCGAGGTGAGGATAGCTGTGACCTGTTCTGCTTCTCTAATCTTCCAGCGTTGACCCCAGTACCTGGCTCCGGGTTTGTTTTTATTAATAAGACCATTTAAGATTCGTGCTACAGGCTCCCTTCAGTCATTCACAAACCAGCTCAGATGTCACCTGCCCAGGCCTTCCCAGGCTGCCCCTTCCAAGGCAGCAAGATTGAAATGTGATTCCGATGGTTCCAATGTTCATTCATTTGTTTCATTAGAAGGAAAGCCATGAGAATGGATGCTTTATTTTACTCACACCTCTCACCTTGGCATCAAGGATAATCACTGACAAGTAGAAGACATTCATTGAGTTGATGAATTCCAGAGTGATCTAGCCTCATCATGCCCGTGATAAAATGAAGATACAGTGAGGATGAGGAAATTATTCGATGGCAGAAAATAAGATTTGAGCCGACGTAGTTTACTGTCAAAGTCATTAACTTTAATACAGTTTTCAGCCTTTAATTTGAGACTTTAATGCACCTAAATTGCATGCTTTTCCAAGGAAACTATAAGTACAATTTTCCCTTCATCTCCTGGGGAAAATGTCCATTAGCATTCCGTGATTGTCAGCTCCACTGTGGAATCTCAGCTGTGGCATCACCGCTTGTGAAGGTCGTGGAAGAAACTGACAACCAGTCTTTTGAAGGAGCATGGCTGCTTATTTTAAGAAGATAATTTTTCTCCTTAATGCCATTATCCTCAAAGAACACTATGGATGACATAAATCTTCCTTCATGAAAAAAGAAAATGAAAGGTTGGATTCAGAGCATCAAACAGAATACAATTGGTCCATCTGGGCTCTAGTCTCAAATGTTTCTCCTGATCCCTGTTGGCTGCAGAGTCTAACTGATCCCCCCTTCTCTGTGACAATTCCCTGGTTTATGGGAAAGAGCAAGAACATTCCCAGACCTTTTGTCTCTTTAAAATTTTCACGTTAGTATTCTGGGAGGATTTCACACAGGTAAAATCGGCATTATCCCAAATTTCCCAGGACTATACCAGCCATAATGAAAGGTTTCAAAGAAATGCTTCATTTCCATCAAAGAACTACTTCAGGAAAAATGGAGCCATGGGTGTTTCCCACTGCCCCAGGCTGCAAAGCTCTTCTAGATTGGTTCCTTTCAGTTCCTTGAGTATTAACTAGAATCATACTGGAAAATCTTGTCAAGATCAAATGGTAATATGTTCCTAAATTATGGGATTATTTTCGGTGCTTCCAGCTCTTAGAGAATCTACACAAATTAGGCAGACCCAAGAAGTTCACGACAGAGCCTACACTCGTCACCTCTTAGTGAGACAGCAATCCTCTGGCTTGCTAAGATTTCCCACCAACAGACAACCCATTTTGCATAGCTCCCCACTTGCCAGCAGTATCTCCCATCAGAAATTAGGTTACGACAAAGCAGCAGAGAGAGAGAAGAGCCTGAATAGGATGGATGTGCATGTGACTCTGTGTTCTGGGAAATTCACAACACATTGCAGGTGTCCTGGACGTGTTCTGACGGTCAAGTCCTCTTTACAAGTTCTTGTGTTGTGCCCAACACTGCCAAGAAGGTTTAAGACGCACAACCGTCTTATACTCTTTTCACACAGTTTCGCTGGTCTTGAAGGCCGGTTACCTCTGTGGTCCCAGTGACAAATTTCTCACCACAACACAGAAACCTACTGACCCTGTTACCCTCCTCTTTTCTCAGTGCCGTAGCTGTTACACATTTTGCCTTGTCCTGCCATCTTTGGCAGCCTAGGAAATACTACACTACAACATACTTCCCTTTATCAGATTGGCAGAGAGCGAATGCCTGCAGGTCAACAAGGATGGAGGAGAATGAGAATACTCACACAGTGCTAACGGGAGTATAAACTGGTCCATCCCCTCAGGAACCAATTTTTCAATATTTAAAATAGCCGAAGATGTGTATAATCACAGGCCTTGAAACCCTACTAGGAATATGATCTGCATGTTTGCATAAGAAAACACCAGGATGTTCATTGCAATTCTGTTGGCAACTGTATAGACTGGAAACAGGCCAGATCTTCATCACAGGTATGACAGATAAATTATGGCGTACGTTAACACAATAAAATGGGCTGTGGTGGTTATAATGAACTCACTAGCACTATATGTTTCTGCATGGATGCATCTTTCTTTTACATTTATAGGGGGAACCATGGTGTACCAGCTTGCTGGGACTCAAAGCGACTTGGAGCAGAAAGGGTTTATTCATCTCATAGCCTAGGGTCTATCATGAGGGGAATTTAAGATAGCAACTCAAGAAAGAGACCCAGAGGTAGAAACTGAAGCAGAGAGCATGGAGGAACACTGTGTACTCCATGGCTTGCTCAGCCCACAGTGGGCTGGGTCCTCCCACATCAAGCAATAATCAAGAAAACGTACCCAGAGGCTTGCTGACAGGCCAGTGCTGTGGGATGTTCTGTATGTCAAATGTGTTGCTCTGATTGGTTAATAAATAAAACACTGACTGGCCAGTAGCCAGGCAGGAGGAAGTGTAGGCAGGACAAGGAGGAGAAGAATTCTGGGAAGTGAAGGCTGAGTCAGAGAGACGCTGCGAGCTGCCGCCATGACAAGCGAGATGTAAGGTACCGGTAAGCCACAAGCCATGTGGCAACTTATAGACTAATAGAAATGGGTTAATTTAAGATATAAGAACTAGATAACAAGAAGCCTGCTGTGGCCATACAGTATGTAAATAATATAAGTGTCTGTGTGTTTATTTTATAAGTGGGCTGTTGGACTGCCGGGGCTTGGTGGGACCCGGAGAGAAAACTCTAGCTACAGGCCAGTCTGATGGAGGTATTTTCTCAAGTGAGGTTCCCTCTTCCAAGGTAACTCTAGTTTGTGTCAAGTTGACAAAAAACTAACCAGCATACTTGGCATGGGTCAAGAGGTCAGAGGTCAGCTTTTGGGGGTTGGTTTTCTCCCTCTGCCATGTGGGTTCCAGGGACAGAACTAAGATCATCAAGCTTGATGGCAAGAACTCTTACTCATCAAGCCAGCCTGTCAGCCATCAACACGGATACATATTCAAAATAAAGTGTTAATCCAGACACGGCAGCGTAAATCTGTGAACCTAATATTCATTCTGGAAGCTGAGGCAGGAGGATGGCTAGTTCTGGGCCAGCCTGGACTACACAGCATGGCCATGTCTCAAAACAACAACACACACCTACACAAAACTCCTATACAATGTTAAGGAAAAAATTAAGTTGCAGAAGGATATACACAGTGTGATCCTACTTAAGTCTGAAAACAGACACAGAACAAGTCCCTGACCACCACGAGGGGAGCCGCTTTCCTTGGCCACATGCTTTGCTATGATGTGCCACCTCATCTCAGGCTCCAAGGCAATCAGGCCAGATAAACATAGATGAAAACCTCAAACTATAAGCTGGAATAAATCGTTTGTCCTTTTAACGAAAGATGAAAATAGTCACCTGTGTTTTTTGCAGATCCAATCTTAGATGAAAAGTCTAAGCAAACATGAATGGAATGGGCAAACACCAAATTCAAGGTCCACCGGGACTTTGCCAGCATGGACAGAGAATATAGGAGATCCGAATATGTCTGTGGTTTATTTTCTCCAGCTGATGTAAAATCTGAAACAAATACGACAGAATGATAAAATTTTACAAGGTGGGCTGTGGATCCATCCGTAATGCCCAAATTATTCTCGATGTTTCCCTATTTTTGAAATGTTGGGAAGTCACAACCGCTGTGAGTGGTTTCTTTTCACTCCGTAATCTTGGGTGGAGCCTCTGAGCAGACATGCTCAGAGAGAGGAACCCAAGAATCCATGTCACTGAAGAATTTGGGATCAAGTGAGGGCTGACCTTGAAACCCGTTCATCCTGACCCCATGGCCATTGACTCATACCTCTGTTATCACCCTCTGACTATAATAGGGCAACAGATTTGCTTCTGTAAGAGTCAGATCCAATGGAACTTTTCATAGTAATCAAGGAATTCTGTTTTGTTTTTTGTGTTTTCGAGACAGGGTTTCTCTGTGTTGCTTTGCGCCTTTCCTGGAACTCACTCTGTAGCCCAGGCTGGCCTCAAACTCAGAGAGATCCACCTACCTCTGCCTCCCGAGTGCTGGGATTAAAGGCGTGCGCCACCACTGCCCGACTTAATCAAGGAATTCTGTGTTTGTGTTGTCCAACATGGCAGACATTAGTCCCCGTGTAGTTACTAAACACTTGACCATGATAGCTCATCACCAATGGGTCTTATAGCTCAATTTTCTGGCGTTTTGGTGGAATTGGTGAAGTAGAAGATGATCTTAACTCCCATCTCTGTAAGAGTCCAGCATGGGCAATGGGTCGTGGCTTCTTTTGGCCACTAGAGGGCATTTCCTGCTTTCTGCAGAGGCTCCCGGTTCCTTGGGTTTTCCTTAAATTAACTCTGGTACATATTAAATTTTGGAGGTTTTTTGCTTCCCCTTTAAAGATGGGGTGTTATATAGTCCAACACTGATGATCCTCCTGACCATCCTTTCTCTACCTCCCAGGTGCTGGGATCACAAGTGTGTACCACTCACTACACTAGGTTGTATGTGGTGCCGCGGACCTAACCCCAGGCTTCACCAATGTTAGGCCAACGGAGCTGCATTCACAGGCATGGGGAAAGAAATAAAAACAGAGCTCCAATTCCAAAGACTCCTGTCAGTGGGGCTTGGGTTGAGCTTCAGATTTCAGATTTAGGTTTGCAGATTTCCTCACATGGTTCTGGGAGATGAGCACGGATGAATACATAAACATTTCCGTAAGACAGCCTATGGTCTGACCTGTGAGGTTCCCTTTCAGCCTAAGAAGTAAAAATGAGGGCTTCTGATAAGTCCTTCCATGTCCCATGTATAACTAGTTCTTCACTTCCTGGATAGTTGCTGCTTTTTCTTTTCTTTGATCTAGAGTACTGGGGATTGAGTCCAGAATGTCATTCATACTAGGCAAGCATCGGACTGTGGAGCTACATATCCCGCTCAACTATTACTTCTGAGCTAATTTCAAGAATGAAATTTGATTGCTGTTGGGTTCAGGGTTTTAATTTGTTGATTTTTCTATCTCCCCCTCCTTACCCCTCTCCTTTTCTTCCCGGGGCCTTGGACATGCCTGACAAACATTCCACCCCTGAGCTGCACACATAATCAGAATGAGTTCTTCAGACACCACAACCAACGCAGCACCCACAACCAACGCCATTACAAAACACCATCGTGTGACGTCATAAAAAGCTTATTGCCAAGTCACGTTAAAAAAACAATAAATATCTACACACTCGATGTGATGTGTCCTTGTGGTGTGAAGCAGGGCTCCTTGTATAGCTGATCATCTGTTGAATGCAGGCTTGTGGAGGACCAGGGTTTCTGCCCCAGCCTAGACCATGCTGCCTCTGTCACCAAAAGACTTATGGCCACTGGGCGACCACTTCTGCAGTGCTCTCCCCACACGGGGGATAAAGATTGAATGAGCTCGAGTCTGTTAAAGTCATTTACAGACCATGATAGCCCTAACCACCAGAGCCCAGACCACACCAGACTCGTCCCGTGAGTGCAGAGAAAGACACACTGTCACTCATGCTGAGTTATCACAATGTCCTACATGAGAAGGGAGCCTTCTGGCCTCCCTGGGAGCCTCGAGTTAAAAAAAAAAATACTGACTGAGGTTGGTTTTAAAGCAAAGTAGAGGTGGGAGGCTGTCTTCTTTACCCTGGGCCCTAAAGCCCCATGCTTGGAAAACATCCGTGTTTTCTGGTCTACGCCAGCAGTCAGCGTTTCCAGTCCGCATGGCCTGCTGTGAGTGCTGTATGGAGGGGGTGGCCAAGAGACAGCGGATAACATCCTCTCCCCTTGGTTTCCCCAGCCACTCTCCCCATCTCGCTTCTGCCAGACTCAAAATTCCTCTCTTCTTCTGCCCAGAAAACAAATACTCGCAGGCATTCACTTCTGCAAGCGGACATCAATGAGGAGTAGCTGGTGGCCAAGGCTGGAGCCCTGAGGGCCCAGCTCAGGTTACCCATCCTGTGTTTACATCTCCAGATTTGCTTCCATCTCATTTGATTCTGAGCAGAAGGGGTTGAGGGACCAGAGCTAGGCATGCCACACCACGTTAACAATGAGTCTCTGAGTTTTTCAGTGTTCTCTGCTTTGGGTGTGGGTGTGGGGGGTGCGGGCGGGGGTTGTTCTGTTTGTTGTTGTTGTTAGTGGTGTTTTTTTTTTTTAAATATTGTTGTTGTTGGTTTTGTTTTATTGAGTTTCTTTGTTTGTCTGTTTGAAGACAGGGACTCACTACGTAGCCATCCCCAACGGGCTTGAACTCAGGATCCAACTCAGGCTCCTCCAGCCTCGGCATCCGGAATACTGTGTTAAGGTTTTCTTGGGAGGACTTTGACTGTTCTTGTCTCTTCATTTAGAGTTGCAAGGCAAGTGGGCTCCCCTGAGACTCTCGGTGAGTTCTCGACGCAAAAGTTTACACTTGTTTGTTGGTGTAGTGACTTGATTGTAAAATATTCCATGAAACCAGTTGAAAGGACTACTCCAGGCAGGAAAACCACAGAGTTATTAAGGACAACAGGCTGCCTTTGAAAGCAGCATACTAAATTAAGAAAGCCAAGTGCCCCAGAAGACAATGAACGAGAGCTCCTCAAGAAGAGGCAGGCATCCCGTTTTAGGTGAACTTACTTACAGTCCATCCTTGCCCTCCGGTGACGTTAAGAACACACAAATGCTATTCTATTTATTCATTGTCAGGGTTTTTTTTCTCCTCCCTGGGCTACATTAGGAGTGTCTCCTTCCAACCAAGATTAAACAAACAATGAAAGTCAGTGTCGCTCTGCTCCTGAAGCTTTGACAGCGGAGCTGCCCCGGAGCATGCTGGGACCTGACCTGGGCCAATGACTACAAGACAGCTCTTTAAAATGGGTTTTCTTTTTTTTCCCAACCCGTTGAGGAGGCTCATTTATGAGGCTATGCAAATCGGACACATTCCTCAGGGTTGGCTTTTGAATGAGTCACTTGTGACACTACGCAGGCGTAGAACAAATTCACCCAACGACTCGAATGAGGTCGTCTATCCTGATGCCCAAGACATCCAAAGAAACTGCAAGTGTTCACCAGAGGCGCGGGTGTGTCAGGGTGTGGACTTATAAATTACCCTCTCTCCAACCAAACAGGCAATTAGAAATCCATATCAGATATGCCGGCCTCAGATGGTGCAAGCAAAAAAAAAAAAGAAATCCATTTACATTAAAATGATAACAAGCAATCTATTATGAGTGTCCCTCCCTTTTTTCCATAATTATCTTCCATTTACAAAATACATTTCTAGACGAACCAAGCCTCTCAAGAGAGCACGAGAAAAGAGTAGGCCCCCCCTTTTTTTCTTTACAAAGCCAAGCCATAACTTTATCAGCTAAGAATTACAGCTACCATTTTGTCAAATACATGCTTACTCCTGAGACGTGCCTTACACACTGGCGCTCACTTAACTCTCTAGCGACTCCTGAAGTAGGTACTATGATGTGTTTCTATGACAGATGGGGAAACAGGCTCAGAAAGTGAGCAGCCTGAGAGTCACCAAACAGCATGAGATGGACAGAGCAGCTACATACAGCCTTGCAAGGCATTAACTACTCAGAAAGGTGCCACCCTCCGATATACTGGCCCAGATCCCCATGTAGGGCTGCACCCACCCAGAGGGAACCCACTTTCCTAATATGAACAGAGGCCCTGCGTGGGCTATTGCGAGCCCTGCAAAGAGAATCTGGAGTCAAAGCCAGACAGCCGATTCCACCCCGGTGCTTCACATTACACTACCTTGCCAAGCGTGCTTCCCTACCTCAAAGGGCCCCATAAAAGTCACAAAGAGCTCCCTTCTTTTCTCTCGGTCAGTCCCGCAGGTGGGCATGGGGGAACGGTGAGTCATCCCTGAAGGATGAGGAGTAGGTAGATGCTTTGTAACTTTGGAATGGAGCAGCTTGGGTTTCTTTGGTTTGGTGGGGAGGGTTGTGGATGGCAAGGGCAGGAAAACCCATTCTAGAAACAGCCTGTGGCCTGACCTGGGAGGTCAGCCCAACTGTGGGAGTCTGGGGCGGCTCTGGATGAGTGTCTCTAAGTGCTCTGATGAGAGACATTGTTTCAGTGCAGTGAGCCAAGAGACAAGAATTCTCAGGTAGACTCACCATAGGCTGGCATTTTGACCTTTGGCCAGGCACTAACCTTCAGTGACCTCAATTTTCTACTGAAAACACAGACAGCGGTAATAACTAGGAAACACCATGAAGTGAGCCAGATTGGAGGTTGGTCGATTGGGTCATATGCCCAGACTTCTGTTCCATTCTCTTCCCAGCAAGCCTCGGCCTCTTTCCTAATCTTTCCCTGGGGAAGAGGCTACAAAACCTTGTTAGCATTATTGATGCCAATAAATGAAATATAGACTCTTCCAAAACCATCTTTATCCAAGGAAAAGGCAAGGAAGGATTTGTCCCAAGGATCCAGTTGTCACTGAGCGAGTTTAAACATTAGATGAGAGTCTTGGGTCTTCCTATGTCCTAGTTAGGGTTTCTATCGCTACAACAAAACATCATGACTGAAAAGCAAGTTGGGGAGGAAAGGGTTTATTTGGCTTACACTTCTACAGTGCTGTTCATCATCAAAATAAGTCAGGGCAGGAACTCAAACAGGGCAGGATCCTGGAGGCAGGAGCTGATGCAGAGGCCGTGGACGGATGCTGCTTGCTGGCTTGCTCCTCATGGCCTTGCTTAGCCTGCTTTTTTATAGAACCCAGGACCATCAGCCCAGGGATGGCCCCACCCACAATGGGCTGGGCCTTCCCTTATCAATCACTAATTAAGAAAATGCCTTACACTCGGATCTTATGGAGGCCTTTTCTCAAGGTTCCCTCCTTTCAGATGACTCTAGTCTGTGCGTCAAATTGACATTAAGACGAGCTATCGAATCCCAGAACCTGCTCTTAGCAAAGACTGGTGACTCAGGATGGGATACCTAGGACAGCTCTGCAAAGTATGCATTTTTTCTAAACATGTGCATATATTTATGTGGTAGAATATTATAGAGTCATTATAAGCAAACGTTTATAAAGATGATGAGGTAATGTTAGGGTCAACTCTCAGCCATAATGTGAAGAAAAAAGCAGGGCCCCCAAACATATGTCAGCTGTGGAATGGAATATACATAAAAATTATATATCTGGCTGGGCAGTGGTGGTGCACACCTTTAATCCCAGCACTCAGGAGGCAGAGGCAGGTGGATCTCTATGAGTGCAAGGCCAGCGTGGTCTACAGAACTAGTTCCAGGACAGCCCTGGAAACCAAGAAACCCTGTCTTGAAAAACAACAAAACAAAACAAAACAAAACAAGCCAACCAAACAAGAAATTACATATCCATACAGAGAAATCCTGGAGAGGAATACAGAAAACGAAAACAAATAATTGGTTGGAGTGGTGAGAAAATGACTCAGTTTTGTGAACATCATCCTGAGGTGTGGCTCAGGAGTAGAACAATCACCGAGCTTGGTCAAGGCCCTGGGTTCAATCCCTAGCACTGAGGAGGAAAATAGAGTGCCGTCATGAACACCACCAGGATGTGAGGTATACTCAGAAATCCTGGGATTTCCAACATTCTAAAGGCATGTATGGAAAACTGGTGACATAGACAATTCGGTCCCCTACTGATATGATTTTTGAGCTGGTATTAGATCCCCTCTTTTATTTGGTACCAAACATTTGAAGATTCAGCATTTCCTAAGACCTTTAGCTGCTATTTGAGGCTCTGTCGCGGCATGCACACACCATTAACCCATGCAAGAATCAGCATTGAGATTTCTGCTTCTTGAGGAAGAATTCACCCAGAGACTCTGGTTAAATAATGAGCTCTCAGAGAGTCTGAGGATGGAGGATAGCATGGGTACCCTACTGCCTCAGAACTTTTACTTGGTGATAAATCAGGTGTACGCTTCATAAATGTTTACAGAGCGCGTGCGTGAGTCACTTCCCCTCAGTGCTCGGGTGACTCTGAGATCCTCCTTGGCTTAATCACCACCCTTGTAGGCGTTTCTCAAGGAGCACTCACTCACAAAGCACCTATTAAGTAGAGAACTAATAATTATGTCATCCCCATCCCTCAGAGAAAAGGTAGATTTCCAAAACACGTCCATTTGTGCTCTAAAGGAAAAATGGAAACTTCTGACATGGCCACTATCTCTCTCCTTGATGAGGTGTACATCTGGAGTCTCCGATCCCAATCTACTTTCCTCTCTTTCACCCTTGAGAAGCAAGTGCGTTCAGTCAGACAGTCAACAGTGCAAGGAATTTTATGAGTAGTGTGATTCAGCTAGCTCACTTTACAGATCTGTAAGAAAACTGAGACCCAGAAAGTGAACCGACTCACCTAAGGTCACGCAATACACTGGGGCAAAGCCTGGGTTCCCCACTCCCCCTGGACTAAAGATGAACCCCGGGGCCTTGGGCACTTTGGGCAAGCACTGAGCTTTAGCTCCCTGAGCTACACCCCCAGTCTGGGAACCTTTCTTTTCTTCAAGAACTTAGCCCATTCTGAGATCTGTCAGCTTAGGTTATGACGTTAGTTAATGTGGCCTCGGACCCTGGTTACAGTAATCTATCCTGGCTAAGTGAAAAGGGTGTGGTGTGGTGTTTCCATGGCTGTGGGTATGAGATTCAGTTGGATCGTGGGATGGAGATCTAAAAGTGGCCAATGGTGAACAAATCAAACGTGAAACCCAACCCTACTACTACCAAGTACTTCAGGAGAGTGTGGGCTGGTGCCGGGCCTTGAGTCCCTCGCTAGAATCAATCCTTCACTGGATCTTGAACAATTGATCTTCTTAGATGAGAGATTCTGATTTTCCCTTCCCTAAGATGGAGACCCTGAGATGAAGCCTGGCCTTCACCAAGATGGCCAGTGAGATTCCTTACCATGACTTCCCAGTTCCTGACTGCCCATTAAAATCCCGCTGCCAGCGGTGTTCTTATGAGACTATGCCCTGCCCCCTGCCACAACAGCAATGTGTTGATCCACCTCCTCCCCAACCCTGGAGAAACCCTTTTTGGAGCTCAACTGGGATTTGCCATCTAAGGAAGAGAAGCCTCCCAGGTCAGCACCTTCCCTCCTGGTGACTCCTGACACTGTTGCTCACCCGTCAGGACTTCAGGGAGGGACCAAGTTCTGCCTGTACGTGATGTGATTCCAGGATACCGAGTACAGCAAGAGCATTGAGATCAGCACGTGTGTGTACTGCTTCCTCTATAATTAGCATCGCCAAAAAGAAGATCCTGTACTAGAGAGCTGCACTCCATGGCCTTCCATGTGGAATCTGCCAGATCATGCTGAATTTGTCCCAGGGAAGCTACGTGGGATTCTCTCTGTACCTCCATGGTTCAGCTGGTGGGGAAGATGCTAGGTAACTGCATCACCCCGAATCTAACCTTTTTTGTTGTCCCCATGAGTTCCATTCCCTGAAAGGAGAAGAATGATGATGTCCATCTATGCCTGGCTTGGGACAATTCCACCTCAGAACTGTATCTGGCATTGCTGAATAGCATAGGCCAGATGCTCACACATCTTATCCCTTTAGTTTCAGAACTCAGTAGAGAAAAGAATCATGGGAACCTGTCTGGTGTCCTTGGCTAGCTCATCCAGCCTTAATATATAAGATGGGTATGGTGCCTCATGCCTATAATTCTAGCACTCAGGAGGCAGAGGCAGGAAGAGCCTTGTAAGTTTGAGAGTCTGTATAGAGAGTTCTAGGCCAGCCAAGACTACATAACAAGAACCTGTCCAAGAAAGACTCGTAAGTCTACAAGAGAGTGAATCATCTTAGCATGTGTATCTATTGCAGGTCCTTCAGCCACCACATCAGGTAGACAGGAGTATGGGTCAGTGGGTGTGCAGAGGATGAGCTCTGGCCAGGGGTAGGATTGCTGTGGCGTACCCTTCTGCCTCTTTGGCTTCCCTTATCTAAGAGGCTTAAATATTTCACCCAGAATCATGATGAGAATCGACTTTCAGCCATCTCCATTTTGAGTACATTCAGCAGTCTCCCCCAGCCCCCCAGAACTGTGAGAAAGTCCATTTCTGTTGTCTAGGTTATCTATTCCATGGCCATCTTCTTTGTGGCATCCCAAGCTGAGTAATGGAGTTTGGAACCAGGAAAACAGGTGTAGTTTTGTAACAATATGTAAATGTATGGAAATAGTCTGGGAACTGGGTAAGAGGTGGAGGAAGTCTGAGTTTAGGGTGGCAGCAGGTCTGGGTTCTGGTGAGGGCTTGCTTCCTGGCTTCAGGTAGCTAGTACCCCCTTGTCCTCCTCTCTGTCTATGTCCTTATCTCTCTCTCTCTCTCTCTCTCTCTCTCTCTCTCTCTCTCTCTCTCTCTCTCTCTCTCTCGATCTCCTTCAATTCTTGAAGGCCCTGCCCTCATTAACATAATTGAAAACTCAATTAACTCCCAAAGGCCATTTCCAAGTAATATCACACAAAGGCTCAGAGCTTCCACTCGTGAATTTTAAGGAAACAAACATCTGGTCCCCAGCCCTGGGAGTGAATGCTTGAACTAAGAAAGATTCTGCAGTTGGAACTAGAGTTAAGAAGATGGGAATATGTGGTAGGCACTCATTTCTTCTTCCCATTTCCTATCTCTACGATACCTCGTAAACTACCATTTCCTTTTCCATGTTAAAAGCACTCCTTCTGTATGTTAAAATGCATGAGGGAAGTGGGAGTCCCCGAACATTAATTCCTCTTGCTCCCACTGAGACTTTCTTCAAATTTCACTTGCTGCTGATTTATGAACATTTTCTCACATCAATAAATATTTTCGTGAAACTAGGTTCTAAGCTTCTCAAGAAGCCTGAAAAATTGCATGTACCATATTTTGTTCAACAAACCTCCTGTTGTTGGAAATGTGTGTTGTTTGCAACTTTTGATCCCTAAAAAACAAGTTTGCAGGGTCAGCGAGATGGCTCAGTGGGTAACGGAGCTGGCTGTGAAGACTCATCGAGTGAGTTCAATCCCTGGGACTCACTGGTGACTCCTGTAAGTTATTCTCTGATTTCAGCATGCACACTTGCAGGCATGCAAGAACAGACTCAACAAACAAACAAACAAACACATAAATAAATGCAACTTTAAAACACAAGATTACAGCAAACATCTTGGAATAGCATTTAAATGTTTTTCTCATCTATTTTTTTTCCAGGATAAATTTTTTGTTTTGTTTTGTTTTTGTTTTTGTTTTTCAAGACAGGGTTTCTCTGTATAGCTTTGCGCCTTTCCTGGATCTCGCTCTGTAGACCAGGCTGGCCTCGAACTCACGGAGATCTGCCTGCCTCTGCCTCCTGAGTGCTGGGATTAAAGGCGTGCGCCACTACCACCCAGGCATCCAGGATAAATTCTTAAAAACAGAATTGATGGAAAAAATAATGCAAATATTTTGATGTTTTGTCTTGAGACAGAGTCTCTGCTGACCCTGTACTTACTATATAGTATGGCTTTAAACATTTACGTGATTCTCCTGACTCTATTTCCAAATCCAGTCTCAGGATTACATGTGTGTGCACCTGCACCCAGCATTTTGCGTTTGTTTGTGGTACTGAGAATTGAAATCAGGATGCATGCCAAGCAAATGCTCTACCAGTAAGCCGTGTTGAGAACCTGGAGTGTGTTTTGAAAATATTTAGTACATACACCCTGCTCCACTTTAGACAAGCTGTTTTAATTTTCAATTCTACCTATCAGAGTTGTTCCTTGTTCACTGAAGTTTACTGCTCAGCCCCTTCTTTCATCCAAGTCCCACTAGATCAATCAAAAAAAAAAAATAGAAGGATCAGATACCAGAAGAACATCAAGGCGGGAAGAGGAAAATTCAAAGGGTTTTTCTTGCCCCAGTATTTCTTACTCCAGACAGACTCGAGCAGACTTCAGACATTTCCTGTGTTCTCTGCCAAGGTGACCTAACTTTGTTACTCTCTCTCTCTCTCTCTCTCTCTCTCTCTCTCTCTCTCTCTCT
>CABHPQ010175132.1:0-40209 GCA_902168405.1 Peromyscus aztecus | reverse complement strand
GTGTGTGTGTATGTGTGGTGTGTGTGTGTGTGTGGTGTGTGTGTGTGGTGTGTGTGTGTGTGATGTGTGTGTGTGTGTGTGTGTGTGTCATCCCTGCCGTCATCCCACCCCTCCCACTTCTTCCCCTCCTCTGCACTGTGCAGGCCACAGAGACCTTCTCTGCACCTTCCAGCCCTTCCCTGGCGGGACCTTTGTGCCTGCCCTTTCCTGGTTTGTTTGTTTTGTTTTGTTTTCCCTTCTTATCATCCCAATTTCAGCACAGAGTCGTCTTCGCAGACACTTTCTACCCCACATGGTCCTGCAGCTTCTAGAAGCAGGCCTCGTGAGCCCCCAAACCTTCAGGTCTGGTCTCAGGAAGGGGCTGTGAAGACATGGTGGAGCTCTGGGAGAGGAGGTGGGGTGGGGATGAGTGAGTTTCGGGCTGTGGGGGTGGTAGGGGCAAAGGGGTCTCTAGAACATTGCAGGATGCTGAGGGGATGATGCTACCACACGGGGTTGACTATAAACGGTCTCCTCACATTCGTCCCTCGGAGCACAGGGGCTGCGGCATGTCTGAGGCTTTACTGTGTGTAACAGGGCTCTCGGTTCCTCAGTCTGAAACTCAGTTCTGACTGGAGAACGCGCTTGGACTAAACCACCTGAGCTGCTGAGTATGTCTGAGGGCGCCTGTGACGCAGGCGGAGGAGAGCCTCTGAGGAGACTCATCCCTTCAGAGCACAAGGGACTGCTGCTTTGACCTGAAAAGCCCAGACGATCAAAGTGAGAGACCCTAACTTGGGAGCCAGGAGACTAGAGCTCACGTTCCCAGCAGCATGGCCGGGACACCTCTCCCTAGACACCTGTTCCCCTCTCTCCTACGGAGTCCCACCACCTCCTCCCTCAGATGCTGTAAGGCTCTCGCTTCTGCAGAGCGGTGAGTGTGCGGTCCAGGGATGGGAAAGGGATGCTGAGGTGAAGACAGCTTCTTCCTGAGGTGGCCTTTGGTGCAGCGAGATGTGAGCCTCACAGGGAAGGGCAGAGCCCAAGGAATGGGTGCTGGGTGGCCTCCTGTCACACTCACGGCCCTCACTTCAGCAAGCCAAATGACACTCACCATGGGAACATGTGTTTGCCACCACAGACTTTGAATGTCTTGTAAAACTCACAATTTGTTCAAAAGAATAAACAGCATGAAAGGGGATGCACAGTCTCCATCCAGAGCTGGATGGGGGTGGGGAGCAGCTCCCAGGCTGCTTTCCATTTAAACCACATTGGGAACGGCTGTTCTCGTGGAACTCTGGTCTGGGAAAGCCTTCCCAGCACAGACTGGATACTCGGCCCGGGACACAGAGCCTCGCTTCCATGTGTAAGACAGGGTAATAATCAAGTGATTATACGCCGTGCAGGCTAGATGCATGTAAATCCCCACGGTGGAGCAAGCGTAAGAAGGCGTAACTGTCAACCCCTCTACGAGACAGGTGTGAGTGCAGGCTGGATCATCCAGCAGGACAGCCTGGGAGAGAGGAAGACGAGGCTCTGAGGGCTGGAGGCCTCTTGCCAGCTAGAAGAGGCAGAGAGGGGCCTGGAATAGAAATGGGGGGTAGAAGTGGGTTCTGGGGGGGGGGGGGAAGGAGACATGTGTGAAGGCTCTGGGGTGGGGAAGAGGCTTTTATAGCCAAGGATCTAAAGGAAGGGAGCAGGGCCCGTACCCACAGGATGAGCTACACCAGACGGACCACTGGGAAGGCTTCTCAAGGGAAATGAGGCTCCTTGTTTGGGGTTGGTGTGTGGAGAGGTCTGCTGTGTTCTGATCTGAGCAGACTCCCCTCCCTATTGCTAGCCGGGGCGGGGTGGGGGGTGTCTCAGAGTTCAGCCGTCTCCTATCCCAGCTCTAGGAGATTCTGTCAACCCAGGATGAGGGGCCCCCAGAAAGGTCATGAATGTGCCATCTGTTGTGTGGCCCTGGTGTCCCCACGTGTCATTCAGGGCATGTCCAGGTTCATTCTTGAGGGAGTTTCAGCTAAGAACCATGACAAAGCCTAGTCTCTGACTCCAGAGACAAGAATGCAGGGGAATGGTCTTGGATGTGGAGTTGGAAGAATGGTCTGTCAGGACAGGATGGGACTGAATCCTGGGGCTGAGCCTAGGAGAGCAGGCCACAGAAAAGAGATGCCCTGCCAGCACAGGCCAGGAGAGGGCGGCCTAGAGTCAGGGACAGGTGCATCCTGGGAAGAATGTAGTCAAGCCGGAAGAGGGGCATTGCTTCCTGGAAGTAGGTAGCCAGCTGCTAAGATGGGACTGTGTGGTGCCCACTGGATTTAGGAATAAGGACAGTGTAGAGTCGCTTCTTTGTGGCAGGAAGGAGCCATGCGTGAGTGTGAATTCATCTAAAAACTGAACTAGAGGCCAGGCATAGTGGAACATGCTTTTCATTTCGACACTTGGGAGGCAGAGGTAGGCAAGTCTTTGTGAGTTTGAGGCCAGCCTAGTCTTTTTGTTGTTGTTGTTCTGAGACAGGGTTTCTCTGTGTAACAGCCCTGACTGTCCTGGAACTCAATCTGTTGACCAGGCTGGCCTTGAACTCCCAGAAATCTGCCTGCCTCTGCCTCCAATGTGCTGGGATTAAAGGTGTGAACCACCATGCCTGGCTTAGCCTGGTCTAAATAGAGAGTTCCAGGACAGCCAGAGCTGATCAGTAAGACTGTCTCAACTGAAAAAAAAATGTGGTGGTTTTTTTTGTTGTTGTTGTTTTGTTTTTTAATCCTGGCATGATGGGACACCAGCTGGCCTGGGAACTGAACCTAGTTCCTCTGGAACATCAGTCAGTGCTCTTAACCACTGAGCCATCTCTCTTCTAAGTTTTTTTTTTTTTTTAAATGTGAGTGGGGTGAGTGTGGGTAGGGTGTGTGTGTGGTGTGTGTGTGTGTGTGTGTGTGTGTGTGTGTGTGTGTGACACTGTGTGTGTATATGTGTATCTGCACATGTACTTGTGTATATGTGTGTATAAGTATCTGTATGTGTATGTATATGTTTTTACATGTGTGTATGTCTGTGTGTGTGTGTGTGTGTGTATCTGCATGTATGTATATGTGTGCAGCACCGGTTGTCACAGGGGTCCCTCAGATGAGGAATTTTGGGGAGAAGGAGACGCAGCTTGTATGCAAAGGAAACAGGAAGGACCTCAGTGCTAAGCAGGGCCGGCTTGGGAAGGTCCTGGCAATGGGGTCCTCAGTGTGGCCTGGGTGGAGGAATGTCAAGCATGGAGAGGGACTTCAGGAGGTCCCCGAAGCTGGGACATGAACCCTGGCTGCCAACCTGACTGGTGATCATTGGGCGGGCATCCAGGTGGGCTCTGGGGCAGGAGAACAGTTGAGACAGTATGTGTGGGGGATCTGGGGTCAGCTGGGGGCGAGCGTCTGGGGGCAGCTTCCCCTGGCTCTGGAAGCCCCCTTCTCCAACACACGACACTCTCCCAGCTCTGTACTCACAACCTAGGTAGGTGTTTCCCTTGTATAATGAATGTGTGGAGGGGGAGCCATGTTCTTTGACATCCTTCTGCTCCAAGCTTCTCTGAAATTGGTTTGGCCTTGCTCAGAGGCTTGTCCCAAGCCACTCAGTGAACTCGGGGGGCTGTAGCCCTCTGACCAAGTTCACCACACAGCCCAGTCCTGGGCATCCTGTAAAGGACCTAGGAGTCCTCCCAGCAGCGGCCAGTGGAGAAAGATAGAGGAATGGCCACAAGGGGCCGCTAGGACCCAACCCAAGGCTCGCCTGAGCGCAGCTGGCTACATACAGCTTCAGCCTTTCCCAGCTGGGGAAAGTCCACCTTGGAGCCCGGCCTCTCCAGCCAGCCTCTAATCCTGCAGTTGTCTGTGTTCACTCTGTCCAGTGCCTACCCAAGCCCGCAGGGCTCCGGGCTGTAAGGGTGCCTCCTAGCCCTGGGTGCTCTGGAGTTTGCTGTTTCACCCTGGTGCATCCCTCACTCCTCTCGGGAATGTGGGAAGGAGCCTGATCATATTAGAGAGGAAAAGGAACCCATTGCTTTCAGGTTCATCGTCCTGAACACCCCACAGCAGGGGAAGCTGGGCCTGGGGCTGGGTGGGCTCTGTTTCTCCCTACTTGCTGCCAGAACTCAGGCAGAAACCACCTTGAACAAAGGTTAGGAGAGGACAATACATGACCCGCTGCCCTCTGGAGGAAGGCAGTGAGCCTGGGGCAGGGGCTTTAAGCACCAGAAGGCTTTAGATGGGTCAGATATTTGTATTTGTAGCAGTCACCAAGAGGCCCTGAAGCAAGTCGTGTGCGACCACCATGTTTGATAGGCCACTGTGAGGGGGAGGGGGCACACCCGGGGGGAAGGCTGCATGTTCACTACTCTCTCCTTTTATTCAAGAATCAACCAGCCCCTGTCCCAGCTGAGGAGCTCAGAGCTCATACTGGGCCAGGCCTTCGAGAGCGCGCCGCGGTCTGAGGGAAAGATGCTAACTAACCTATAGCGGATGACGGTGTGACCAGGGTGGTGACCCAGCGGCTCCACTGAGCAATGGTCCAGTGAGGGAGGAGGGATAGGACTTCAATGTGGGGACCCAAGGCTTCCCTCAGGACTTTGAACTTTACACCACTTAGCAGGGATAACTCCTACCAGCTTAGGGGGCCAATGGCTGATGGACTTTCCTAGCAGGAACCCTGGTACTTCCAAAATCCACAGCTCCAAATATCTCCCCAACCTGCCCTGAGGAATGCAGATTGAGAAGGGATGATGGGAGGGGGAGGTGTGGGGGTGGGGTGACGCTCAGGCACCCCTTCACTACAGCATCAAAGTCTGCTGGGAAACGTGGGCAGAATAAGGTGGAACATTATGGAAATTGTCTCCGCTGCTCTGTGGCCTAAGAATTCACGGTCAATGAGAAGAATTTCCTCTGGTCCCATATTTTTCCCTCTCTTTGAAAGGAAAGCCTCTGGATCAAACACACACAAATCCCGGTCATCTGCGTCTCCTGCACTCGGCTTGCTTCACAGAAGTGAACAGGATTGAACGGTTTTAAACGCTTTCCAGCACTGGAGGGTGGAGCCAACTCACGCTGGAGTCTGAGTGTGCAAACAGTCTGTTCTCACACCCTTCCTGAGAGCATCCCTAGTGTCACTGGGAGTCACTGAGCATGGCTTGACTCAGTTCCTGTCCTGACTTGTCTACACTTAGACATTTAGGTTTGCTGAGTCTCATTCAATGTCCGTCTTGCTAAGAGTGATTAATTATACCCATGTAACACGGGGTTTTCATTTTTCTCAAAGTAACTCAAATAATGCCATTTCAAAAAATCACATTTCTTTTTTTTTTTGGTTTTTCGAGACAGGGTTTCTCTGTGTAGCTTTGCTCCTTTCCTGGAGCTCACTTGGTAGCCCAGGCTGGCCTTGAACTCACAGAGATCCGCCTGGCTCTGCCTCCCGAGTGCTGGGATTAAAGGCGTGCACCACCAACGCCCGGCACATTTCTATAATAATCAGCACCCCCAAATTATCTCCTCAGCCTCAGCCTCTCATTTCCTTTTCCAGGGTAGCCACATTCATAGTCCCAGGCTGGGTAGCAGTGTGTTAATCCTGGGCTACTCCCTGGAGACAGTTGCATGGGTTTCCAGGAGGGCAGGGAATACTGCCTTTCTCCTCATGGCCCGCCCCCCACCTTCCGGGAGCTCTAACACACACATTTCCGTTGAATCCATATTCCAGATATACGTTACAAGTCGGTAAACGTTTAACCAGCTCAGTAACGTATTCTGATTTTTTTTCTCACACTTTGACCAGTTTCCCAGTTAGTAAGAGTCTCGCTTTCTCACAGTCTCATAGTCCTACATCCCATCGATAACTCTTCCCGATCCCGTTTTACAGCCACGAGTCACTTTTCCTGTCACTGTCCCTGCTGCCCAGGCCATCCGTAGCTTGACTCTGTCCCCCGAGCTCAGCCATCTGTCCGTGGGCAGCACAGGCTCCCTTTCTCCCTGCCCTGCTGCTCTGGAGAAGGCTTGTTTTGGTGCCCCCATTTGCTGGATCTCAGACTCACGTCACTTTTTGAAAAGTGGTGCATCAAAAATCTTTTTTTTTTTTTTTTTGCTGGTTGCCTGAGACTATCTTTGCTTTATACTCACTTTTGATCAGTGATTAGTATGAATTAACCTGCACTTTGCATTGGAAAACTGGTTTGGTTCAGAATTCTTAGGGCTTTTGTGGCAGGCTGAGTTGCTCTGGGATCAGATGAGCTTCGAGCATCCCAGTCTGGGATGGACTTTTTTCTCCCCTCCCTGTTTTCTTCTCGTTTTCGGGATCCCTCTTTAGTTTTGGCACTCTAGAGTTTCCAAACGGCCAGCTCAGGGTGGGTCTTGTCGTTTGCTGTGTGGAGACTGTTAGTGATGGGTTCAAACCAGAGAGAGTCAGGACGTTTCTTATTTGTTTCTTCGCTTTGCTCTTTGGGGAGAACTTTTGTTGGTGTTCATTGTTTTTAGAACTTCCTGTAGCAATATTCAGACAGTCTCATTTGTTTATCTTCCTGCTTTCCATTCCTGTGTCTTCTGTCCCTCCTGAAGACACCTGTCTGGGGTCGCTGCTCGCGGGGCTTTGTCTCACGGGTGCTATCCGGTCACCTGGTTTACTTTGGCTTCTGTCTGTCTGCTGTTGCAGGATTTTCCTTCCTCCAGATTTTTCTTGTCGGGATCTGGCGATCCCTGGCAGGTGATGCCTATCAGAAGTGAAGCACTAATGAACCCACGGGTCACTCCGTGGACTGCCTGACTTGTTGACCGGGAGGTAGGGGTGGGGGGATGGGCTGGGGGGGCGGCGATTCCCTGTGAAGTGAGGAAGATGGCTTTTTGGGGTAGACTCAGGATACCCATTTCTAGAGGCAGTTAGTTGCTCCAAGAAAGATTCTCCAGCTGCTTTGCATTTCTGGATCAATATGCCTCTGTCTGCTGGTCTTGAGAGAAAGGAGGGGGAGGGGAGGGGACGTAGGGGCACTGGGGGTACTAAAAGCTATTCCTTCTGCCAGCCCCTGCTTTTACCCCATCCCCCACCCCCCAATCCTGGGTGCCTGAAAGCTAGTGCCTCTGGGGCACATTCCCAGCTCCCTCAGCCTGGAGCTGTGGCCTCCCCTGTTCTCATAGCTTTTTGTTACTTCCAGCCTCTCTCTGCCATTTCAGCTGCACTTCGCTCCTGTCAGGCTGTCCGGGGAAGCCAAGGAAACGTTGTCGTCCTCAGAGCAGCTAAGATTTATGCAGCTCTTATTCTGTCCCCAGTGCTCCATTAAGTGTGCGACAATGTATTATCTCATGGGATTCTCAGGGAGCCTGCTGTGGAGGTGCAGGAGTCGGGCTCAGAGATGTGCCTGACTTATAGGGGCCCAGTGAGACCATCCAGACTCCTTTACCAGCCCCGGGGTGAGGGGCACGGCCCCTTGATGTCCCACCCTACCCTGCCTGATGGCTCCCAGGCCAACCGCTCTGTGTCCTTCACGCCTCAGGTTCTCAAGCTCTCCCACACCTTTACACAGGTTGTTTTCCTGAGAAGGGACAAGATCCTGGGGTCTCTAGGCTTGGTGGCGCAGGCCTCTAAGCCCAGCTATTCAAGAGTGAAGTCATGAAGACCACAGATTCCAGTCTCGCCCAGACCACTTAATGAGACCCTGACTCAGAAGTGAAAGATAAAAGGGCTGGAGCCGTAGCTAAGTGAGCACCGGCCTAGCCTGTGGGCCCCAGGGCAGTGGAGGCTGGCAGAAGCCCTCGGCTCTCCCTCTAGTAGTCCTGGGCCTGCAAGAGAGCCTCCCAGGGTGTTTTCTTGTGGCCTCTAGAGCCAAGCCTCTTCTCTTGAGTGACTCTGGTTTGTGGAAAAAGTTGGCCTTCATTCTGTGCCGGGATGCACCCGCTTCTGGCCATCCCTTTCCGCTAGCGAAGGCTCCTCTTTTCTCTAATTAGTGTCTGACCTGTTCATTTGCTGTCTCCGAGGTGACCAGGCAGGAGAACTGTAGCAGCAGAGGGAAAACAGCTTAGTCACTCGGGGCTGCAGCCAGCCTGGCTGCAGACTAGGCTGCATGGCTCGGTCGCTACCAAGAGGTCTGTGAGGAACACATTCAGCACAGACTTTTTTTTTTTTTTTTTAATAGAGGCTTTATCAAGATGTAATTTCCATTTGCTATGTCCAGTTCTGTGGTTCCAATGTTCAGTTATTCAGCCTCATCACAGTGAGTTTTAGAACGCTGTCATCACCCCAAAGGGAAACCCTGTGCCTGCTGGTAGTTACTCACTGCGTTCCCCACACGGCTTTCTGTCCCCGTGGCTTTGCTTACCCCGGCATGCCACAGTAACACAGTCGCATAGTATGTGGGCTTTCCTGCCTGCCCCTCACACTTAGTCTCACGTCTTCAAGCCTCCCCCGCGTATCCACAGGTTTGCACTTCATTTCCCCCCTGCCCCCGCCCCCTTTTAAAAAAAAGATTTATCTGTTTATTACATATACAGTGCTCTGTCTGCATGTATGCCTGCAGGCCAGAAGAGGGCACCCGTTCTCATTATGGATGGTTGTGAGCCACCATGAGGTTGCTGGGAATTGAACTCAGGTCCTCTGGAAGAGCAGCCTGTACTCTTAACCTCTGAGCCATCCCTCCAGCCCTGCACGTCATTCGTTTTTATCACCAAATAATATTCCACCATGTGGATGTACCACATCTGTTTATCCGTTCACTGCTGAGGGTTGTTTAATTTGCTTCCACTTGAGAGCTGTTATGAATAATGCTACCATGAACATCTGTGCACAAGATTCTCTGCGAACATGTTTTAATTTCTCTGGAGTTTTTATTCCATTTCAGAGTAAAATGACTAGGTCATATAGAAACTCTATAATTTAAGTTTTTAAGGAGTTTCCATAGCAACTGTACCATGTTCCACTTCCACAGGCAGCGCCGGAAGTTCTGGTTCTCCATTGTTTACCAGCACATCTGTGGTGGCTTTGGTGGTAGCCACACTGGTGGGTACTCAGCAGCGTCCCCATGGGATGTGAATGGTTCATTTCCCCGGTGACTAAAATGAGGTAGGGCCACGTTTCACTTGTAAATATTCTTCAGAGCACCATCAATTCACATTACTTACCCATTTAAAACTTATTTAAAAATGACTGAGTCATAAGCATTCTTAATATACTCTGGGCATAATTTCCTTAGGATGCACGATTTCACGGCATCCCTCCTGCTCTGTGGATCGCCTCTCTTCGCTTTCCTGATGGTGTCCTTTGACGCATGGTTTTCATTTAGTGACGTCCAATTGTCTTTGTTCGCAGCAGTGCCCGAGATGTTGGAGTGAAGAAATCACGGTCATGGTCTCCAAGATTTCCTCTAATCGTGTTTTCCCAAGAGCTGTATGGTTTTTAACACTTTTGTTTGGTCTTTGGTCTATTTTGAGATTTTTTTTAATATATGTAGTTTAAGATCTAGGTCCAACTTCATTCTTTTGGGCATGGGTGTTTAGTCGTCTCTGTACACACAGAAAACTCTCCCCTCACTTAATTGTTAGGTACTTGTCAAACGCCACTAGACCAGAGCTGTGGAGGTTTGCCTTCGAACTCTCCACTCTGCTGGATCCTCTTTAGGCTCCTTGAACACTGTGCTGGTTACTTCAGCTTGTATTATGTTTGGAAACTGATGCGCGGGAGTCCCGATCCCTCCGACTTGTTCTTCTTTTTCAGGACTGCTCGGGTTATGCTATGGCCTGTATGAATTTGCATACGAATTTCATGGTCAGATGGACAGTTTTTGCAAAGAATCTAGCTGGGGTTCAGAGAGGGATTGTTCTGACTGTGGATCGGTCTAGGGGAAGAGCAATATGTTAATCGGTCTTCTAAGCTGGGGGTAGTGGCGCACACCTTTAATCCCAGCACTCAGGAGACAGAGGCAGGTGGATCTCTGAGTTGGAGGCCAGCCTGGTCTACAGAGTGAGTTCCAGGACAGCCAGGGCTACACAGAGAAACTGTTTCAAAACAAAACAAAACAAAACAACAACAACAACAAAAGGAATCCATCTTCTGACCAGTGAATGTGGGATGTCTTTCTAGTTACATAGCAATGATTGCAGTTTTCAGAACACAATCTATTAAATTTGTTACTATTTTGTGGGACTGGTCAGAAGCAAGGTCTCACTGTGTAGTCCTGGCTGTCCTATAACTTGCTATGTAGACCAAGCTGGCTTTGAACTTACAGAGACACACCTGCCTCTGCCTCCCAAGGTGTAATTACTACATTCAGCAGTGTTACTCTTTGTGATGCTCTTCTACATCAAGTTTTTCCTTAATTTCATTTTTGGATTGCTTGTTTCAAGTATAATTACAGCTCATGACTGTGTGTTGATCTTGTAACTTACAACTTTGATCAGCCAGTTTATTAGCTCTGATAGGTGTGTGTGCCTGTATGTGTATGTGCACACATGTGTCTGTGCTTTAAGATTTTCTACATACAAGAATATATCATAGTTTTACTTTCTTAAAAGCAAAAAAAAATTGGGGTATCTTTTATTTTCTTGCCTAGTTTCTCTGGTTTAGGCCCTTCTGGACACTTGTAGAATAAAGTGTAAAGAGTGGGCAGGTTTGTCTTGTCTGATCTTAGGCAGAGGAAAGCATGTCAGTTCCCACCGGAAGTAGCATGTAGCAAGTTAGCTGTGTAGTCTTGTCAGCTAAGTTCTTTCATTTCCAGTTGTTAAGCAGGAGAGCTTGTTCCTGGAGAAGGAGTGGGGGTCTCAGGACCCAGGAGACCTGGCCCGGTGTTCTGAGCCTAGATCCATGTGTGTCCCTCCCCCCCGGCCCACTACTCTCTCCCCAACCTGGGGTTTTGAAGGGATTGTGATTGTCAAGTGGTTTACTTGTAGAGGGCTCCAGAGAGACCTGTTGTTAGGAGCAAGGTCTGAAAGTTAGAGAGGCCAAGGTGGGCCCTTGGCTACAGACAACGATAAGGCTGCGTGACCAGAGGAGAGCCTTGAACTGGAGTGGTGGCTTTGCCTTTGAATGTCCTGGGCCTGGGAGCTGGCAGCATCCCCAGCTGTCCGTATCTGGCAAGCATTTCTACCCCCCCATAACACACTTACCGACCTCTTCGGGAAAATGCTAAAAGAAGTACCCGTGTCTGGGCCTGTGTCCAGTGGTCGTTAAGAGGGCTCCATGGAGGAGAGTCTATTTCAAGAGCACACCAAGTACACAGAAAGAAATTAGGAGAGAAGACAGAGGTTTGCAAGCTTTGGGGAAGCGGGGGGCTATGTTGGGGACACATCTGGTGCTGAGCACCAAAACTCACTGCCAGGGGCCCAGTTCATCAGAAGGATGCGAGGATGGCCGGGGCAGCCTCCCTCCCGGTCTGTAGACCAAGTGGGATGTAAGGGAGCCACGGGTTGCTGCACCCCTAGATGAGGTTGGCCTCTCCTCAGCTCCACCCAAGGCCGTCACACCTGGTTTCTCACAAATCCCCCAGCACAGCCTAATCAAGTTTCCCAGTTTCCATTTGAAGGCAGAAGCCCAGAGAACCACAGCCAGAATTTGTGAACTGAGGTCCCAGGCTTTGGGTAGACAGGCTGGGGTGTGTGACCAGTGGGGCCACTGCTCACGTCCATATGAGCTAACATGAGCACTATCCTGGGAATCTCAAGACCAGCCCCACCACCAAATGTCCATGCTTCTCGAGGCAAGCTGGGACATTCCTCTGTCTTGATTGCCCATTTGGACATGGAGTTTGGCTCACAGTTATAGGAAGAATGCTTAGGGCATTTGTGTAAGCAGAGAGACTAATAGTTACATTTTTAAGTAACTTAACCACTACATACAGGCCCTCAGTGAAACGGGAGTGAATCTGCCCACCAAGGGAGACGCCATCATCCCAGCTGCTAGAGAAGAACCTCAGACTCAATGAGGTGACTAGGCCAGTGTGAATACTGTGAGATCCTGCTCTCAACCCTCGGTCTTCATGATCTTTTAAGTTTCCAGAGCCTCAGTTTCTCCACTATTAAAAGCAGAGCAGAGTCAGCCTGTGTCTTCCCTCAGCCACAGAGGCATCTGGAAATTAGGCTCAGGGGAGGTGGCTCATACTAGCTGTATCTTGCTTGGTGAAGGAGGGTTCAGGCCCTGTGGAGCCTGAGCACTTGGCAGTCTGTCCTGCATTAGACTTCATGACCTCACCCTGGGGCTGCCCTCCAACTCCCAGCCTCTCTGGTAGGAGACACCCCACTCTTTTTTTTTTTTTTTCAAGACAGGGTTTCTCTGTGTAATCCTAGCTGTCCTAGAACTCACTCTGTAGACCAGGCTGGCCTTGAACTCACAGAGATTCGCCTACCTCTGCCTCCTGAGTGCTGGGATTAAAGACGTGCGCCGCCACCACCACCTGGCAACCCCACTCCTCTTTTGGGGCTCAGGCTGGTTGGGAGAGAGGTGACTGATAGAGGCAACCCTGGATGAGGACAAAGGGTAGACTCCTCTGAAGAACCTGACTTGCCTGGGCACTGACTGTCCCTCCCGATTTACTCAGTGGCACTCCCGTCTCATCAGCCTCCTAGATGCTCTTGCTTCTCTGGCAGCCTAGAGGGAGGGCTGGGGCACGGCTCTGTCTTCAGATGAGGAGCTGAGGTCCTGAGTGTAAGGCAAGACCAAGGGTCTACCGGGGCATTGCAGCTAAGGAGACCGTGGTTCAGTCCCTGGCTGAGCCACAGGCAATCAGGGTAGTTTACTCCACCCTGACCTCAGTTTCCTTACCTGTGAGATGGGCGTATCTCAGGCCCTTCTCCATAGGCATGACCTGCGCTGAGTGGGAGATGTTAATGGAGCCCTCTGGCGGTACTGCTCCCACATTTCCTTGGCCCAGAGCCTTTAGGGAGCTTTTGCCCACGGCCTGCTGGGGGCTACTCCAGGCTGGGGCTGTCACAGCTGTGGGCACTCCCTGGTGTGGATAGCTATGGAGGAGACAATTCTGAGTGGCCCATTGCTAATACGGGAAAATGGGGCCTCTGGACTCCTGCTCTGCCTCCTCTATTCCTCACCTGCCTCAGGTGACCGGCTCCCGAGGTGCCAAGGTGAGCAGGGAAGGTAGGTGCTCAGCCCATCACCAGGGTCTGCCAGGGGTGTAGGGACGTGGGCCATGGAGTCTGGCATAGCCCCCGACCCTGGCCTGCAGCCCTGGGTCAGTACCGTCGTCCATTTTACTTCAGAGCACGTTGCTCTTTGAAAAGCTGAGATTCGCCCCAGCCCCACCTTCTGAGATCCCAGCCTGCCCGAGGGGCTCCCAGCACAGTTTTCTCCCTCTCTATGGTACCTTCTACCTCTCTATGGTAGAGTTTTGGGGTTGAGGCCGGGGACCTGAGTCTCCTGTGTCTCCAGGCTGGCCTCTATGAAGTTAGCAGGCCTCTCCCTATTCTGGTTCTGGGTCTATGTGGACTCTTTATCTGTCACTGGCAAATTCGTTCAAAGAAGCATGTATTAAAGGCCAATTGTATGCAACCAATGCAACCAGTGCGACCAGTGCCAGGACAGTCACAGAGTAAGGGTGAACCTAGCCCCTGAGCCTCCCCAGGCAAGGCCTCAGCTTGTATTAGGAGAGTCGAGCTAGGCGCCTTGAACTTGGAGCTGCTTGTAGTATTGCTGTTCCTTTAAAACAGCCCGCCACTGTCCAAGTCTAGCTCCATGCCTGTTCTTAAGCTGGATCCAGTCGCCCCAGGCCCAGGGCCCCTGGGAATGAATGGAAGGCTTTGGCTGATGAGGGCTGGCAGCTCCTTCCTAGTTCCTGTACTGTTTGCATTTTCCCCAGAGACAGGACCACTTAGAAACCTATAAATGCCTGGCAGGGCCCATGGCCCAGGCGAGTATATAAATCGGGACTTGTAAAAGCCTAATGGTCCCCTCTGGACAGGAGAGAGAGGCGTGTGCCAGAAGTCCTTAGGCAGGTCCAGGGGCTCAAATCCCGAGCTGTCATGTAGATTGACAGGGTGGGGCGAGGGAGGAAGGCTGCTGTGGCCTTGCATTGAATGCTAACTCTGCCCAAACGGCCTCTGACAGGTGACTGCCTTCGACCTCGGTCCCTTTCTCTGCAAAGTGGGTCACAACACTTTTAGCGTGCCAAATGGACTAGAGATGCACGTGCTGTCGGGAGTTGGCAGGTACGGTGGCGCTGGGTGAAGTGGAGCAGGCTCTCTGTGGCTAACCAGGCTAACCTCAGACCCGCCCTGCACCGCTCTACAACCCAGAGCGGTCTATGCCTGTAGGAGCTGGTCACTGTCACTGATGGGTTTGTCAGACAGGTACACACAACTGCTCTGCACTAGACAGAGTGGAGCCTGTGCCTGGGAGGAAGGAGGGCAGATCAGGGCTGCCGTCTTGGGGTTTGTCTGTCTTTTAGCAGAACTTCACTGGGTCAGACCTGCCCTGTCCGGCAGAGAGTGTGCCTGAGGTGCAGGCCTGCCTGTCACTCCCAAGAAGCCCTTCTTCATTTCCTACTCTCCAGAGGGATGCTGGGATGTGGAGAGACCAGTGGAGGGGGGTGTGTGTCTCAGGAACTGCCCTCTGCTTGGATTTCCTGTGGTGCAGAGAGGGGTTGGGGCACTGTACCTGATGGCCTCGGTCCTGAAGTAACTCATGGGCCCCCAAAGGCCATCAGGAACAGGGGAATCCTTGGAGGGCAGTTGCCAGTGTGGGGGACCCCTGGGCCTGGCTGCAGGACCAGAAGAGGAGGTCGAAGTGCACAACATTCCAGCTGAGGGGTTGATGGATGAGGCTCTGCCCCCAAAGGCCCCTCCCTCAGTGGTCCTTCCGAGCAAGCCCTGGTCATATAAAGAGGCCGAAGACAAAAATGGAGGAAGGGAGTGAGACAGGAGAGAGGAACTGGAAGGGGTGGATTCGAGGCAGTTAGGAGGAGAGCAGCACAGTCAAGGAGCGTAACAGCAGGAGACAGAGGGGCCCTGGAGGGAGGAGGGGCAGACTGGAGAGGGAAAGGAGAGGAGGGTACAGAGCTCCTAGGGAATCTGGGGTGTTGTAGTGAGGTGGGGGACAGCCTCAGTTTGTCACCTGGAAGGTCAGGCCTGGGCACTGTCCTGGCATCTTTGGACAGACTCACCTCCATGCTCTGAAGACCCCAGAGAGCCTCTAAGCTGTGGCCTGTCCATGGCCCCCTTCCTCCCGTGACTCTCCAGGCCCAATGAGAAGTACCAGCCTACTGCACCTAACTCTAGCTTACCCTGTGTGACACGGACAGTCCCGTCTCTACACTATTTAGGGATGTGATTGATGTCCCTGGGAATGGTGGCAGGCATGCTCCCAGGCTCTCTGATCTGAGGGACAGAGCTGAGGAGTGGCCAGGAAGTCTTGCCTCACTGGGGAAGGGCGATATGAGCCTCCTGTGCTGGGTCCCTAAGGATGCTGGGAATGAGTGGAGATGGGGAGGAGGAATCCCAGCAACCAGGGTAGTCCCAAGCCTGTTACCCCTCTGAGCTCTGCCTGTACCTCCAGAGCTTGCCTGTCTTCTCTGGTCTCAGTTTCTAACGGCCTTTGTCTCCTCTTCTCCCTCTCTCTGCTCTGAAACTAAATGGAATCCAACTGCCAGCGCCCTGTGTGTTCCCCGTGTGCTCGAGGCTCAGCCCTTTTCATTATTAATAGAAATATGTCCTCATTGTACAGCTTAATTCTGCTTATCTGGACTGGATTAGGAACCTACAATGACATGCAGCATTGACTCCTGAGCATCCCTGCTAAAGGAAATTTGCCACAGTCTAATTAGTTCCATAAAAAGGAGGGGAGGGTGGAGTGGGTAGGGCACCCTGGGTGGGAGTCAGGGGCCCTTTCTGCTGTGACTTAGGTTGGCCTTTCCTCATTGGGGGCATGGACTGGGCCTACACCAGGAGCCCAGCGCTGAGGCGGATGTGAGAGGCAGGGAACCCCGAGTCTGAGGCCCAAATTGGCTGCGTCATACAGACAGGTTACTTCACCATCCCTCAGTTTCTCAATCTATACAATGGGACAAGTGGCTCTCTTAGACAAAGACTGTGATGAAAAGGTTGTTGCAGTCAAGGCCGAGGGCAGCCATCAGGTCCATGTCCTGCTTGATAGACAACCAAGAGCTGCTACCAACCCGGGAGTGTGGCTGGATGGAGACCGCTTACTACAGTAAGACTACCGTGGGGCACAGGTGTGACCCTGCAAACCATGCCCGTGCCTCATTGGCTACAGTACCCACAGACCCTGGAACCCTAGAACAGCAGGAACATAGAACAGTGACCTTTTTGAGGTGTTTGGAAGGACTCACATAATTGGGGTGATTGAGGTGTCTCTAGATGACAGAGGGACCAAGCAGCAGTCCAGCTTGGCTGGGTGACCTATGAGCCTCAGTTTCCCTTCGGGAGAAGAGGGTCCTCTGGACCTTTTACCTCTCACTCTGCCTACGTAAGTCAGCCAAGCAGAATGGCTGGGGCTGCATCCTGGTGGTTGCTGCTCAGCAGGGGGAGGAGACCCTCTCAAGGGCATTTCCGGAGCTGGGAAGGGCTGGTGCAGATGAGGTGAGTAGGGAGCTTAGCCCGCCTTGGCCTCCCACCAACAGAGACGAGGCAGGACTTTCCTTCCTCAGCTGACACTCTACAGGCTAGCCGTGGGTCTGTTGTCTGGGCTGGACACTGGAGACAGGCAGAGTGGAAGGAGAGCTGAGCAGGCCTTGGTGCTCAGGACCGGCCTCCGCTATAGGCTGGGGCCATGTGTGGGTGTGGTTCCCCTGAGCACAGTGCTCTCTACACCCCAGCTGGTCTGTGGGGAACCTCCTCTTGCCTCTCACTTTCTGAGGCTGGTGGGTCTCTGCCCCTAAAGGCTTCCCTGGCCCCGTGGTGTTCCTGACTTGCATACAGTCTAGACAGTGGGCCAAAGCTGGCTTCTCGCCCAGCTGAGGGCTCAGAGAAGGTAGAGCAGGCTGGCTCCACGATCAGGGTGTGTGTGGTGGTGGGGCTGTCTCTGAGCACCTCTCAGGCCTCATCTGCTCCCCTGTTCTGGGGCTATCTCCACCTGGCTGCACTGCCAGGGATTGGCCTGGAGTCTTTAAGGACCAATATGTAGGATGGGGGAAGAGGGTCCCCATAGCTGTGGCCCAGGGCCTCCTGGGCATCTTCATGCCCTTCCCTCAGATCTTCTGGGTCTCAGGCTTTAGGCTGAATCCCAAAGCAGAACCAGGCCTTCATATCTAATTTCCAGTTTTTAATGTTTTTCTTGTAAAACCAAAAATATAAAACTCATAGGGAGGTGGAAAAGCGGTCCTGTACATCGTATATACACGAGGTCTGTGATCTGAGAACCTTGGGGAGAGAGGAGACCGTCGAGGGAAGGTCACAGGGCTACAGTCTCTGGCAGGCAGCTCTGAGAGCAGGCAGTCCTCTAGGCAGGGACGTGCCCCCAGGGTGTGGCCTGGCCGCCCCTGCGGGAAGCACCAGGGCTGAGGGCAAGCAGGTGAAGTAGTGTCAGGAGCTGGGCAGGCCGGCACAGCAGGACTCCTTCAAGTGTCTGTGTAGATGGAGGGGATGTGACTCAGGCAGTGGTCGAAGGCCCCATTGGGGAAGAAGCCACAGTCCTCGGGACCACTGGACACCAAGTCTTCAGATGGCTGTGGCTGCAGTACTGTGGGGCATGGGGTTTCTGCCAGGGCCTCGTAGCCTGTGGGCAGAGAGCAGAGGGTCAGGGTGAGAAGGTGGCAGAGGCTGGGCATGTGACCCAGCTGGGGGAGCTGGTGACCCGGGTGGAGACGAATCATAGGGTCTTACTCTCCAAAGAGCCCAGGGCACCTGGGAAGACAGGCAGACGGCTTGGCACAGGCCCTCTCCAGTGCTTGACTGTGGTGTGGAGGGACGGAGGGAGGGAGGGAGGGAGGGGGTGGGGGTGGGAGCATCATAGCCCCCACCTTCAGAGGTTGGCCCCTCTTGGCAGAAGGAACTCAGCTCCTCATTCGTTCAGCCCCTCCCCAACCCCAGACTCAAGATGCCACGAGAGGGGAGCCAGCATCACTGGAACTCAGTAGGTGATCATTAAGCCCACTTCCTTCACAGCAGTCCTGGGATGTGGGAGTCACTATCTTCAGGGTGAAAGGATGGGCTCAGAGAGGGCAGGTGTCGTCTGAGGTCACACTGCTAGTTAAATGTGAGTCCATCTGGCCCTAGGGACACCTGGCTTTTCTGGTGGACATGCTGTTTCCAGAGTAAGATCACTGTTCAGGGGCCCTTGACTTGAGGCAGAAGCCTGAAAGGATCATCCTATCTAACTTCCTGTCCCTGATTCCTGTCATGGTTTAGGTGGCTTTGGCAAGGGGGTCTCAGGCTCCCACATCTGTGCAGTGGGCATGGGGTGAACTGAAGCCTTCTGGTCCACATGTTTGTTCAGCCTGGGACTACTGTCATCGTGATGGGAGGTGGCTGGCAGTGAGGCAGCTGAATACAGTTGGAATAGGTGCTGGGGACAGACCCTAAGAAGCCTCCTGTCCTGGTGTCTGACTGCTTAAATCAATAAATCCCCCCTGGGTTGGGGCCAGGAGCACAGGATGGTGAAAGTCAGCAGTATGGACACAGAGTGGGTATCCGATCACACAGGTGGCCTGCACACAGGCCCGTCATGTATTCTCTGTGGCCCATATCTACCTACAGATGAATAACTGCTGTACTCAAACACAGGACTATGTACATACAAGCACAGCAACCTGCAGCAGCCCCACATGCTCATGCACACAGGTGCATGCCTGTCTATGGAGCCAGCTGTGAGTCTCAGGGTAGGTAACATGAGAGAGGTGGGTATGTGAACATCAGTACAACACAGTGAATACATGCATGTGCCATGGGTGCTCCTCAAAGTGCCCAGAACCACCTGGGCCAGCCCTGCCTGCACACAGATGTGCTCCACAACGTGAGAAGGGAGAATACAAACACAGAACAGGTGTGAGAACATGCACACGTGGCCAAACCCCCAATGACGATGGAGCCACAGGTCTGTGTTTACTGGAGGCCTCTCTGCCTGGCCCCGTGTCCAGTGTCCATGTCCCTCAGCCCACACTGTGCTGCTCAAGAGCCCTCTGTAGGGCCTTGTGGCCTCCACTAGATCTGGACCCCAGGCTGATTTGGATGGGTGGGGCATGGCTTAGGTAATTCAGAAGGGGGGTTTACCCACCAGTATGCTGCCCTGAGCTCTGCTCTGCCTGCTGGACAGAGCCTGATTCCAGCTCTGGGCAACACGCAGCCCTCCCTCTCCACTGCACTCCTCTACCCAGCCAGGGTTAGGGCAACAGACCCCCGGCCCCACCACTCTCAGATCCCTGGCCCTGCAGGGGAACAGGCCTGCCCTAGGCGCTGCTCCTTCCTGTGAAGCGGGGATCAGTATCTGTTTCAGTCCCAGACCTCAGCAGGTGCCTGATAAGTACTCAGTGTGAAACACCATTTGGACCACGAGTTCTAGTCTAATTTGAAGAGCTTAGGGACTCCCGGCATCTAGACACAGCTGGGCAGAGCTATGGCAGAGACACAGTCACTCTGCTGGTTCTACATGGGAGGCCTTACCACATAGGGCTGTTAAATATGAGACTGTTAAAAGTGTTAAAAATGAGACCGTAAACAAGCCCCAGCAGGGCTAGCCTTGGTAGTGCTCAGGGAAGGAAGGCTCTGGGCAGCTTACCTGGGGCAGGTAAAGGTGCGCTGAGGCTGGAATAGGCGTTGGGTCGTAGAGGGTTGAAACCATGGGCATCACCCACCAGGCCGTCCCTAGAGGCTGCTGGCTCAGTGGTCCGGTAGCAGTCACCATAGGGGAAGCAGTTCTGGATGGAATGGAAACTGCCTTGGTAGCCTGCAAGAGGAGGCAGGGGCTGCGGTGATGGAGGGAAGTCATGGGGGGGATCAGCCCCCTTGGTGTCTGGTCTAGGCATACAGGGAAAGGAAGAGGGATAGAAAGGTGGTCCTGTGTGGCTGGCTAAAGTCTGCAGCTGATGGGATGGTGGGCCCTCCACTTCCCGGATCCACCACACCCACCCAGTCTTCCTCCAAGCAGTAGGCCCCTCCGACCTGTCACTAAGGCGAGAAGCCCAATGTGGCCCTCACTGCTCAGAGTATCCTCCCCAGGCCCCATGTCCGTCCTCTTGGTCACAAATGGTTGAGTGCAGCTTACCTTGGGGGCTGGGTAGAGGTGGTGGTGGTGGTGGGCTTTGGAAGGGTGGGTAGGTCGGCTTGCTGGGGAGTGTGGAGAATGGCTGTCCTCCTGGAGACTGGCTCTGGGAGGGTGGTGGCAGCGGTGGGGGACCAAGCCCCTTCAGTGGGCTGACCATGGGTGAGAGGAGGCCAGGCCCCAGGCTGGAGAGGACAGAACACCATTGTTTCATCAAGGTGAGGCACGACCCAGGGCCTCACCACCTACTCTAATTTACAATGCCATGAACATGTCCACAAGCCTCTTGCTTGGTCATGTTCTAATGGGAGTTACATTTTAGTTGAGAACTCAGATTTCAGGGCTGCCAATAAACAAGGGGCAGAGATGCTCATGACCCTGGAAGTCCACAGATCAGAGTACAAACTCCTAGCAGTTTCCACCAGACACAGATCCTGGAATGCTGGGAGCCTTGGTTTCCCTGCAGGGTTCTATTGTTTACCTCCTGACATGCTGCAGCTGTCACTGTCATGGGTTGCTGGTGACCAGCCCTCCAATTGTGTGTGACTCTGACCTCCTGGATGTGGGGTGGGACAGACCATCTGATTCATGAGAGGTCCCCTTTGTGGATCAGGAAACCAAAATTCAGAGAGGCTGCTGCATGGTGCTTTCTGGCCACGTGGCCACACAGCACTGGCCTCACAGGTTTCGGTGAGGGTAAAATCAAAATCACGTAAACAAACGGCCCAGTACAATGTGCATATATGTCCTCATTAATAAATGCCATGACCAAAGGGAGGAAAAGCTGGTGCACCTGACATGAAAGCTGGCATTATTCTGTGGTGCAGCGTATCTGAGAGAGCCTCTCCTATCTCCCTCCCTGGCCATCTGTCTTCTACTTGCATAGCTTCTGTGATGAGAGCCTCACCACCCACATTCATACACAACTGGAGGGATCCGGGCCCAAGCCTGTGCTCTTTGGAAGCTCTTGTGAGCTGAGAGAGATGCAGGGACCTTGAGCAAGTTGTGCTGAGTGTCACCCAGGGTTACTGCGGTCCCTCCAGGCCAGGTTCCTACCTCAGGTCTCCATGCTAACCTTTGAGTTCTGCTCACAGGGACTCTGAACCTATCCACGCACAGGTTTGCAGCCTGATAGTGCACGTATGCACTGTGGAGGATCAAGAGCAGTAGCAAGGTCTCCAAGGCTTCGGTTTGACTTGTGGATTTGCTGGGCCATCTACATCAGTGGTTCTCAACCTGCAGGGCTCAACCCCTTTGGGTGTCTCACATCAGATATCCTGCGTACCCGATATTTACACTACAATTCATAAGCGTAGCAAAAATACAGTTATGAAGGAGCAACAAAATAATTTTATCATGGGGGGGGGTCACCACACCATGAGGAACTGTATTAAAAGGTCACAGCATTAGGAAGGTTGAGAACCGCTGCCCTATTTCAAAGCAGACAGCAAACCCAGGACCCTGGCTCTAGGTGACCCTGTCAAGGGAGGCACATTCTCCTCCTCGAGTGGGATTTACAGGGCAGATCAGTGCCTACTCTGAAGGAACTAGGACTCTGGCAGGGACAGGAGATCCAGGGACACATTGGAGGTACCGTCTGCTCCCACAGCCTCGCCAAAACACTGCCATCTCCACACACTTGGGATGTCACTGCCTGAAGTTCAAAAGCCAAGTCCTCATGGACTCTCTGGACTCAACCTCTCCAATTGTCAATGTTTTCAGACCATGGGGGACCAGGTCTCCCTCTGTCAGTGCCCGCTGTGAAGGCCAGGCCACAAACTGGATGACCACACCGTCCATTCTCCTGGCAGAAGCCAGGCTAAGACACACCCAGATGTGAAGACCTCCTTTCTTCAGAACTGTATAGCAGGTCCTGCCCTGTCCCCTTCTCCCCGGACATCCAAAACCCAGCTGTGCCTTGCGGGGAGGGCCAGCTGTGGGTCTTCTGCATCACCAGAGGCCAGGAAAGGGCCTGGCATGTGGCAAACAATGACCAATATTCACAAACAGGTTCTTTTTGAGACAGGACCTCACTGTTTAGTCCAGGCTGCCCTTAAACTCATCATCCTCCTGCCTCAGTGTTCTGAGTGCTTATATTTCAGGTGTATGCTAACATGCCCGGCCACCAGCAGATTTCTAAACCACTCAGCCCCAAACCCTACAGATGAAGTGCAAGGCAGAAGCCAGCACAGATCTGGGGGAAGCACGTGTGGCTCCAAGGTTTATTTTCTCTGTCCAGACCCGCCATAAATTCGCCTTTGCCACCTTCACAGTCGGTGAAATTAAACAGAATGTAACTGCACACAGCTGACACACAGGCTGACCTGTGCCACTCCGATAGCAAGAAGGTCACCTGGAGGAGCCCTCTCTGGCAGCAAGGGAATCCCACAGGACACTCTGGAGCCTCGGTGAAGCCTATATAAGTTACCTTGGACCTGGCTGGCAGCCCCAGGGCTCCGTGTCTCTCCGCACAGGGCTGGGAAAGAAACCCACCAAATTTGGTGTCTCCGCCGAGCCAGGGTAAATACATTTGGTCATGAAGTCAGGCCCTCTTAGCATATTTCTGAGTGAATCAGATAATTCTGTCAAGCTATTTAAACGTCCTAGCAAACCGCTGGGGAGCCTCAAGTGGCCAGTCCCTGTTGACTTTGGCAAGCAGGGGAAGCTGAAGGCCTTCCCACCCATCTCTCCTCTGGGGCTGAAAAAGAAACCCATTCAGGCGAGCCTCAGGCCTTGTCAGCCATGGGGCCCTCCTCTCGGGCAGGCATCCGGAACCCGGGCGGGTGCCTGGCGGCTGGGGATAACGCTCTGCACTCGGCGGGCCAAGGTTGGGCGGGTGGGCTGGGGTCCTGTCTTGTCATCACTCTGTCTCTCAGGGCAGGCATTCCTGATGGGCACTTATGCCGGCGGCAGGCGGGTGATGAATGAGGCCAAGCAACAAGCCCGTGTCCTGCAAGGGCCTCTGTGGTTTCATGTCATGGCTGGAGATGCTGAGGCTGGCCACTGGCTAAACAGGTGGCCTGAGCTGGGGCAGAAAGGGCAGGGGCGACTGTGGAGGGGACATGTGCCAGGTCCTGGTGACACAAGGTACACAGGCATGGGGAGGTGGTCCTTACCACCTTCCTGGAGGAAGAGACACAGGCTCAGGGAGGGCCCAAGACCTGGGGTTCCTCGCTCTTAGTCAGGGTCAAGCCTGGGCCAGGATTGCTGTTTGGGTTCTTCCCGCACCTGCCCAGCCTTAGCTCCGACTGCCATTTCATATCTCATGCTCTTTATGTTCCTAACATGCCGTTGGCCCAGCCCAACCTTCAGGGTACCTCTATGACTGGCCTTGTGTCTGGCTCCTGGGGCCTCTCTCCAGCTCAGCATTCCACACAATGGTTCCTCTTCCAGCATATCCCAGCTCTCACACGCCTGCTGGAATTTCCCATTCCTCCACCTGTCCTTGGAGCCTGGCTTAGCACTACCTCCTGCAGGCAGTCCACCTGGCCTGCTGGCTTCCTTTCTGGGCCTCCACAGCCCTTTCTGTACCTTCTCCAGATGGCCAAGCTGTGTAGCCTGTCCAACGTCTCTTCACACAAAGCCAGGGGTGGCCGGGCACTGGGCCGGGGACCTGCCCACAGGTGTCGGGAAGGGACAGACGAATGAACGGCAAGAGGGCCCAGGTAGGAGCAGCAGGCCACAGATTTGGTAATAAAGCCGGACTGATCCTAGGTATACTGTGGCCAAGGCTATGCAGCCTTGGGGAGGAAAATAGCAAGGTAGGAGGAAGGTGCCCGGGGCCAGGCCTTGGAGCAAGTCACTGTTGGTGACAAGCAAAATGGGTGGCAGTTGGGGGCTGGGACTCCCTCTGGTCATGTAGGAGAATGGTGGCCTGTTCACCAGATCCAGCCAGTAGGGCAAGGAGCACACTGAATGCAGTGACCCTGTGGAAGGCTCTAAGGGTTCCAATGGGATCCAGGCTAGCCCCTCTACGGGAAGTCTGATATCAAATGCCCAAAGAGCCAGGGAGGTGGTGGAGGGGTACTCCTGAGGGGCCTGGCTGCAGCAGAATTTTCCCAGGGGCTTCTGAAAGGAGGATGTGGGTGGCTGGAAGCCTAGGAACCAATACCACATACCTCTGGTGGTAGGGGTGGCCCTGGGAGTCATCAATAATGTGGTACACAGAAGGCAGTACAGAGCCCAGGACCCAGTCAGTGACGCATAAATGTAGGCTGCTCTCATGAGTGACAGCAGACTGTGTGCAGCTCACCTGCCACACTCTGCCTCGTCCACCTCCTACACAAGTGCTCAGCTGTGACCCCTGAGGACTGGCTTGCCATACATACCCATCCCTGGTGCTCTCGGCTGTGGGCAGAGGGGACAGGTGGTGGTGGGAACCAGTGGTGACCTCCAGCGGGTGGTGCCTGGAAGGGACGTCATGGGAGGGGGACAGGATGCCTGAAGCAAGCCCATTTTGTGGGGTGACGGAGCCAGGATACACACCTGCAAGGAACCAAACAGATGTCACCGGGCTTTGGCCACTCGCTAGGGTATGAACAGCTCAGGAGCCGTGACTGTCTGCTTATGGAGAGAGGATGACAAGAAGGACAAGGTCTCAGTAGAGGTGACGGTACCATGCTGGTGCAGATCGGGGCTAACAGAGCTGAGGCACTGTGATGGAGATGGAGGGGCACTGTCAGAGGCATGGGGCTGGGAACTTGTATGGAGTGGGTTGCTTCAAATCTCCACTGGGCTATTCTGGAAAAGCCTGCATGGCTCTGTACCCCAGAAGCAGACGGGAACCTTGGACTGCAGAGAAGAGAATGAAGCTCAGGGCTTGGGAGACCCTCCCACAAGCAGCGCTGCTGAAGGACAGTGAGGCTCCCTTTGCATAGATCAACTACGCCTCTTCAGACAGAGGCAGGCAGAGCCAGGGTATCCAGTGACCAGCTGCAGAGGAATGACTGTGTAGCTGGCCTGGACGGGCTGACTCCGGAGGCTCCTAGGAAGGCCTACTATGGGTAGCTGTCCAGGCTGTACCCTACGCTAGGGTCCCACCCAAGGATCAGAGTCATCTTTTCTCACTGCTATTCCTCGTCAACACAGGTGGGCTAACAGACCAATAGGAACACTAGATCAGAGGCACATGTTGGTCCACAGGCCCATCTGAGGGTTTGGGGACCACTGAGGGCAGCACCGGAAGGAGCCTGTCAGGAAAGGATGCCCCCTCCTCTGGCATAGGGCTTAAGATGGGCACAACAAGGCCTGCAGTTTGCTTTATGGTGCTGGAGGTGGCATCTAGGTCCCCATGCATGCCAGGCAAGACCTCTACCACTGAATTACATCATCAGCTCAAGGGTGGAACATTTTGGATGCTCCTTACTTTACCTGAAAAAAAAGGGGAGGGGACCAAGTTTGCGCTCTTGTTAACCTAGCATGCTTATCTGAATGGAAATGCCACTTTTCTTGAAATCAGTGATGATGAAATCAGTCATCAAGGTGACATCCTGCGAGAACTCTCCCTCAGGGCTATGCAACACCAGGGCAGTGTCCGCCAGCTGGCCAGTCCCTCCCCTGGCAGCCGTTACTTCTTGAATATTGTCCTAGTTATGGGGAGGGGCAGTAGCTCAGACCCAAAGCTTTTTATGAGCTCTGAAGGGCTAGCCTGGGAACACCCAGGGTGGGCTCATCTGCTTAGCATTCTAAGGCTGGCTCATCCTAGACTGGCCATTCTGATCAGAACCTGTAGAGGCTATTTCAAGGAACTGAATGGATCTGGGCTATAGGCCTGAGGCAGAGTCAGGGAGCTGCGGTACTGTTGCCCCCAAATGTCTTTAAGCTGCCATAGCTGGGTAGTAGCACTCGGCTTTAAAGACGAGATGACATGCAACCCATGATGATGACTGTGGACAGATGATACCAGGAGAAGTCCCATTATCAAGTCATCATGGTTGGTGACTATGGTATTTATGTGCCAAGTTTTCTCCACATACCCAGTCTGACAATTTAGAAACAGACTCCCTGAACATTGTGGACCAAATGGAGAGGGTGCCTATCTGAGGCAGAGGCTCCAGCTGAGCTGGGATCTGGAGTGTCCAGTGAGGCTCTTGGCTCTGCTACAAGCACTGTAGTAAGCTGATCATGACACCCAGACTCTGGGAAGCTACCGAGCACCCGGAGGCTCTTGTCCCCAGCGCTGCCCTCCCTGTCTGGGGAACCCCTACTGCCAGGGCCAGCAGTGCTGTCCATTCCCTGCTGCCTGTCCTGGCCACACGTCCCCCTGCCTTGGTCAGGCAGCCCCCGAAGCAGCTTGGCTTGGTGTTGCTCAGCCTGCACCACTTTGCACTCTCCCCAGCACCTCCTCGCTTGCCATCTTGAATCAATTTGGGGGCCTGACAGCTGGGAGGGCTGGAACGCTGATAGCCTCTGCCACTCCGACAAAGTCCTTCTCACATCCCCTCTACCTATCACGGCACCCTGTAGGGCTGAAGACAGTGACAAGCTCAGTCATCGCTCCCTCACTGTCTTAGACTCTTCTGACCCTCCCAGAATCTATCCCCTGCCTTTGCTGCTGTCTTGGCCCATCCCCGGCCGTATGGCCCCAGAAAGACACGTGGCAGTGATGGATCGTGTACAGGGACGGGTGGGTGGCATGCAAAAAAATCACGAGACCCTGAAGGGCCATGGAAGTGGGGACTGGGCCTACAGCCTCCCCAAACCACACCACTTTGGGCTGTAAAGCAGCCACATCAATCATCAGTCATGCACACTTAGCCTCTGGCCTCAACATCTGTTCCCCACTGTGTCTCAGGCGTCTGTGCGGCCCAGGCCCAGGGAGTGAGTGCCTGGCAGGCCATCCTTCCCACTTCTTGCTGGAGTGAAGGACAGAGTCCAGCCCGGCCGGCACACAGTAGGATGAAGAATTATGGAGGGTGGCCTTAACCATGCTGGTAGGAGACATTCCATGAAGAGCCTGGCCTCCGGGACACAGCCTGGGTTCAGGCAGGCACCTCCCAAGTGAAGTGAGCAGTGGGGAAGCTGGCAGCTCCCCACTGAAGAGCTGCTGGGATGTCCTCACAGCGGGTGGGCACGGGAGGGACCCTGAGGAAGACTTCACCTTCTCAGACTAGGCAGCAGGCCAGGCAGGCATGCTCTTAGCAAGAGGCCCTTCTTCCTTTGACTATCCCTGGCGGATGCGTTTCTCACCAATGTGGCTCGCAGTTGGGAACTAGGGGAGACAGTATCTGCTGAGAGAGACAATGATTGCCGTCCCTGCCCCTCAGTGAGGACAAAGAGGCTCCTAGGCTGACCTGCTGCTGATTATCTGGATGGGTTAGTCCTTCTTGTCTGGTGAGTCTCTTAGATGGACACACGGGGGCCCAGGCAGCTGTGGCCTATCAGCAGGAGCTGCTCTCTGGAGTCCTTAGCTTGGGGTCCCAGCAACAGTTTAAGCCCTTTCCTGTCCTAGTGTAGCAATTTTGGGGCACTTAGCTGGGGTGTGTGTGTGTGTGTGTGCAGCCCTCCTCCTTGCATGTACCCCTTCTTGTGTATACCTTGGGGGCATCCTCTGCAGGTGGGTGAAAACCTGCTCTCCTAAGGCTGTCTGGTAAGGACCTAACATGTTTAAAGTCCGATGCTACTACTTCCATGTTGGGGGGAAGAATAAAATTAAGACAATAAAAAAATGCTTTAAGCTGGGCGGTGGTGGCGCACGCCTTTAGTCTCAGCACGTAGAAGGCAGAGCCAGGCAGATCTCTGTGAGTTCAAGGCCAGCCTGGTCTACAGAGCGAGTTCCAGGACAGGCTCCAAAGCTACACAGAGAAACCCTGTCTCAAAAAAACCAAAAAAAAAAAAAAAAAGCTTTAAATGGTTGAAGTAATTCAAGAAATCCCAGAGGGCAGCCGAGCTCTCTGCTCCGAGCTGTGGTTTCCTCAGGGAGCGGGGGTAGAAGGCACAGCACAAGAACCATCGGCTCCATCTAAAGGCCATGCTGCCCGCAGCCGGCAGTGTTCCCAAGCCATGAAGCCAGGACTCCTGCCATGGCCTGTGTGCCCCGCAGCCAGCTGCTGCTCATGCTGGCCCAGTGGCTCTGAGTGCTGTCCAATGGGCCTGCAGGGTCCGGCCCAGAGCTCAGCGCTGAGCAGGCTGTGGTTTCGTCCAAGCTGCCCACCCTCTCAAAGCCTTGGCCTTTCCTCTGCTGAAGGAGTCATGCTGGGCACCGAACAGGACCTGGGTCTGTTCCGGTGTGTCTTGGAGTGCCTCACTGTGGATGAGAACCCGGCTTACACTCAGGGATACAGACACTCTTCACAGTATTTCAGACAAGGCCAGGGTCCCCCCAGCCTGATTCTGCAGGTGCCCCATACGGGTGCTGCTGACTCTGGGATGAGGCAAACTCACGCCTTCCCTAGAGGAGTTCCCAGCCACAGGCTGGTGGGGAGACAGGAGGAAGCTGAGATAGTCCTGAGGAGACTTCCTAAGGAGGGGACGAGGAGACCGGTTCTGAGAGCAGGTCTAGAGCAACCTAGGTGAAGGAAGGGGGAGGGGCTTACTCAAGTGTGGAAGGGGGCTCAGCATACACTCTAGCAGCTGCATCCAGGAGGCCTCAGGCCAGAGGAAGGGGGCGTGGGCGCCATCTTATGGCAGCAGGGACTTATTCAGGAGTGTCCACAAGCATCTACTTACTTAGAAGAGGAGACATCTTGAAAGGGCGGGGGTGGGGGGGTGGGGGGAGCAGGGTGGGGTGGGGTGGGGAGGAAGCGCAGGGCAGAAGCAGTGAAGTCCAGGGGAGCAGGTCACTCGGCAGCAAGTCTTACCCATGTGCCCTTGGGCTGACGGTGTGCCGGTGTCCTCCCGAGGGATGCTTGGCAGAGAAGGGCCCCACTGGCTGTGCCCCCACCCTGCCTCATGCACACCTACCTGGGAGCAGCTCCTGGCTCAGGGGTTGGCTGCCCTTCCCCCTGCTGGCAGGCAAGGGTGTGGACGCGTGGAGTTGCTGCAGTACCAGACACTCTGACAGGACAGCCTCCGGATCGGCACCCGTGTGCAGCTGGAGGGCAAGCAGTGGGGGGTGTGAGTGTCCGGCCACCTGCCCACGGGCACCCTGGCTTCGGGGGACAAGGCAGGAAAGGCAGCAGTCCTAGGCAGGACCTTCTCTGCTGTACTGGTTTCCTCACTGGGAAGGTCGGCTAGTGGACGCTGTAAGGACTTCTGAGAAGAGGTCCGAGGACAGGATTTGACATGCAAGGACTTTACTAGGCGATGTTCCTAGGAGGGAGTATGCCAGAAAGGCTGGGCATACCTTCAGCCTACTGAGCCAGGAAAGGAGGGAGGGGAACCTTTCAGGCTGGAGTTGGGGGTTGGGGGGGCTGCATCTCTTGGGGGGGGTTTCTTCATGGTCCCTGAGGGGTCAGCTTTAGAGGTGTGGCCTCAGCATAAACCGGGAGGGACGGTCAAGGGCAACTGCTGGGCTTTTGCAGCTCCCACAGGTCAAGAGCAACCTGTGGCGGCAGGGGTGATGTCACTCAGCAGTGTTCCTTCTCCCCTCTCTCCACTCATCCTCCCTGTCACTATGAGGGACACTGGAGAGAACCCGGGGTTGGGCCGCAGTCCCCTACCACCTCTTATTCCCTGGGTGCCAGTGGGTAAATGACTTCTCTGGGCCTCACCTACCTTGTCTGTATTCTGGAACTATCGCTACCTCCTCTACCACGGCAGGCCATGGCTAGTCGTGAGACCATGAATGAAACGAGGATTTGTGAAGGACTGTGTGTCGGGCTGGCTGACTCCTACAGGATCACAGCAGTGGCCCAGTGAATGGCTGTGTGGACCCAAGCTGTCTGGCTAGCAGCAAAGCTTGGCTGGGAGGATCTGACCAACACCATTTGGGGTACCTTGGAGCATCTTTACCTATCCAGGTGGAGCAAAAACACACGGGGTGAGGCTCTGAAGACACTGGGTGACCAGGGGGCAGGCACCTGCGTGGGAGGCGACCCTTCTCCAGGGAAACCCCGAAGCAGTCACGAGCCAAGGCTCTGTCCAAACACTCGCTTTACCAGGTCAAAACAGGTGCCGGGAAGGCCAGAGCTTTTTGCCCACGTTCTCGGGCAGCTGAGAGTCAGCCGCAAGGGGTTTTCCACCTTCCCAGGAGGGGAAGGCATGCCAGTCTCGCACTGGGCTCTCAGCGCCTGACCCGGCAGCTGTTTTCCATGTAAATGAAGTTTTTGGCAAAAGAGGGCCAAGGCATGTTCTTGCAGACCGCAATGTCGATTGGATTAGGAACAGCAGGAGAGGAGAATTAAGGAAGAAAAGCATTTCTAATTCTCTCCAAAATGCAGCGGGGTTGCCAAGGACTTGTCATAATACAAGGGTCGCCTTACCCAGAAAGATCCATCATCCCCGATGGCTTTAATGGATGCTTATTGTTGGGAAGTTTGCAGATCTGCAGCCCAGGTCCCTAGGGGCTCAGTGTGAGCCAAGCATGGGCCTGGGAAAACCAGGGCAGGGTTCTGGTCCTTGGGCACCAACCCACTGGGGACAGCAGCCTCCCTGGCACCTGGCTCCAGCCTACGGAGGCCTGAGCCATCCCTTTTGCTTCCCTGAGGCAGTGTCAGGAGCGGGTACCCTGACTGTCTCTCCTGGGCTGTGGGGCTGGGCTACTTTGTTACTGTAGACTCAGTTCCTACATCTCTGGAATGGACACAAGCTGGGACCCGCCGCTCACAGGATGATAGCTACAGTATGTAAAGTCACAGATAAAATGTCTACTTGAGGAGCCACCGGGTAAGTGGCTTGTCCCACTTCTCAGTGAGTTAAGGATGTGGTGTCTGCACCAGCAAGCTTGCCGAATAAACCGACTCCACTCTCCTCTGCTCTACCCTTCAGATGGTTCTCCAGCGCCTCTAGGGTGAATACTACACCCTCTCCATCACAAGGTAAGCTTGCTCCTGGCACCCTGTCTCGATCTGCCCTTTACATGGGACGGAAACTGCTCTCCCAGTCTGGATAGGGTTTTGCTGTTTTATTCCCTGCAGAGTCCAAGGTCATGGTGTGTAGACCACACACCATGCTTAAGTGAGCGAGTGGGCTCCTCCCTATGTCCGTCTACCTTGCTGGTGCTGCTGGGCTGGCTCCTGCCTGTCCCTTCACTCCCACAGCCTCTGGTACTTGAGTACCCGCCCCTACGCCCATAGCCCTGGGGACTGAGAGCCCAGGCCAGCAGCTCTGCCCAAAGCTGCTGTCCTGTTCCCTATTGCCCCCAGCACCTCCCTGCCGCTGGCTTTCTTGTGCAAACCTTTCTGCTCCTCGGGTTTTCAGTCCCAGGGAAGGGTACCGCCACTGATGCTTGCCCTGGCGCCCTGATGCTCCCCAGCCCAGCCCAAATCTCCGCCCCTGTAACCGGCCCTCTTCCACTATCTTCCTTGTTCTCACTGCGGAACTGACACTCACTATCACATTCTCCACGTGGCCCCAGAAATCTCTCTCAAGACCATGTACTTCTTTTTCCCTCAAGACCACCTGATGGCACTGAGCGTCCTCGGGACACAGCTCAAATCCTAGGTGGGGCTTCCAGCATGCGACTGCCCAGCTCTGTATAGATATGAGTGCACTGGCCCCACATGCGCCGTGGGTCATTCCAGGCACACACTTCTTACCTGAGCTCACCTGTCTACACGGTAAGAGAATGGCAGTGTCCACCCTTCTATGATTGTGAATCTGCGCCAGGTATGGGCTCAGCCCTGGACATACATATTCTGTCACTCAGTCCTCACCAGCACCCATTCCTCAGCCAGCAACAGGAACAGGAAGCAGAGGGGCCTAGGGGCCACCAAGCTAGCAGTGGCAGGTCCTGCAGGTGGGACCAGAGCTCATACCCCTAAGCCATTATCCTGTACGGTTCTTGGTGCTTCTTCCTAGGATCTTTCTGTTCCCATGCAGATGGGCTAAGGCCCTTTATCTGTGCCAGATATAACCCTCCCCATGTGATGATGTCATCATTATCATACGGTAGGAGCCTCCTCTTGGTGTGTACCTCATGCCACTGGAAATGGGTACCATGTCTTTTGTCTTGCATCTGCAATGCCTAGCCCAGGGCTGGGGTATGAGTATCATGGTTAAGGGTGCCAGTCTTTTGGTGGGTGAATGTCTAGCCAACTGAGGTAATAAGGACAGGGCCGTGGGCTGGTGTACTGGGTGGGAGGCAGACACAGGCAGATGGGGGAGCAGCAGCATTTTCAAGTGTGTGGAGAGTGGTGTGCACATAGGCGTGAGGCCCTTGGTCTGACGCTGGACAAGTGGCTGGGATTAGAGGTGTCTGCAGAGATGTGTCTGGGCTTTGCGGCCACCTACCTTCTTACGCACCTGCTGCTCTTTGGCTGAGTGGGCCTTCACGTGCTTGCGGAGAGAGCTGGGGTCCGTGTAGCGCTTGGAGCAGCCAGGGATCTGGCAAGCATATGGCTTCTGTAACATCAGAGAGGCATGAGGGATAGGTAAGAGGCCACTGTTCAAGGTGAAGGTCCCCTATGTGACCTGCCATGGGAAGGATGCGTGTGTAAGGCACCTGGCCTGGGAGAGGAGGGCTTCTGTGTCCCCATTCTGCCACCGTGTTGGGAGTGCAGGTGAGTTGCCTCCTGTCTGCCAAAGGGGACTGACTGAGCTCTGCAGGTCTTTCTGGCTCGCACTGGCTGTGACAAAAGTGCCCTCATAGCACAGCTGCACAAGAGCAGTGTGCGGAGCAGGGCTGCACAGGAGGCTGTCCCAGGCAGGAGAATGAAGAGAGAGGAGGGGACACCCCAGGGCCAGCCTGGATGATTCCTGTTAGGCAGGTCCAAGTGGCACTACGGGCCACAGCTACCAAGGTCCTCCTTCCAATAACTGGGAAACCAGAGGGAGTTGACTTCAAAGAGCACAAGCTAGGACCTGAAGGCTGTGCTGTCTGCACGGGCCAAACCCTCTCCCTGTGACCATCCCACTGCCCTGGAAGGCAAACAGGGGACCCCCACGTCAGCCCCTTACTTCTGCTTGGACTCCTCCTTCAGGTTGCCCCTGCCTCCCAGGACCTCATCTCTTCCCAGGCAGAGTCTCCAGAGCTTCTGCCACAGCACACCATGGTCCTGCCTCCATACACCCTTCCATGGCCCTTGGACCCTCTGATGATCAGAAACTAGGTCGTTTCCTGGCACTGACTGGGTCTTCCCCCTGCCATCGTCCCCCACACACCCCACAATGTTCTTCCCGTCCTACCCACCCCCCAACGACCTCCTCTTTAGCCTGGCTCAGATCCCCTCTTCTGGATTGGCCTGAGTCCCACAGGCCGCCCTGCCCACCCTGTGCTGCTGGGTCTTCCCACTGTCCCTCTGCTCTACCAGTGAGGGACCCATCCAATCCCGGCCATGTTCCAGAAGACCAGGGAAAGGCAACTCATGGCCCTACCTGCATCTCACAACTCAGGAGCTTTTATAAGACCAACCTGGGGTCCCCAGCTACTACTGAGGCATGAAGTTCACAAGGCTTCCTTTTTTAAATACACGGAGGGCTTCAGAGCCCCTGGGACTGCCTCCTGGAACCGCAGAGGATGGAAAGTGTATGCGTGTGTGTAGGAAATGGCACCTCTTAGAGTAAGCCCCAGGGACTGCTGTGCCAAGTCAGGCACATCAGGTGGAGCTGCTCACAAAGCCTCAAGGCAACTCTGTCCCTGCCAGGGGCGGGGAAGCTGGGAGAGGTGCCCACTGTCCAGGGGCCTCGTGGGGAAAATCAGAAAGAGATGACCATAACCATACCTTGGAGCTGCCACGGAGATTGCCAGGTTAAAGAATGGAGAACAAAAAGAGAGAGACAGCGGTAAGAAGTTGACTAGGCCAACAGGAAGGCGGGGCGGGAGAGGGAGGCTGGCCTTGGACTGCCCACCACCTGCTTCAGCATGCGAGTCCCACACACATACACAGCCCCTCACACGAGACCCAACTTCCACCCTGACTGACACACACACACACACACACACACACACACACACACACACACACACACAGAGTCTCTCTCAGGGGCCCTACCCAACCCCAGAACACTCTCCCAGGAGCCCTGCCCTGCCCCTGAGCTGGCTGGCCCCAGGCCTTGTCCTCTGGGAATGCTGATACAAATCCACACGCTTTGGTCAAAAAGCAAACAAATAGCCCTGTGTGGCAGGCACACTCACTTGGAAACAGGGCAGCAAGACCCATCTTTTGTGTTTGTTTTTCCAGAGCTTGACGTGTATAGAACATTCCTCAGGCCTAGCTCCCTTGAGCCCTCAGGAAACCCCGTGGCTGTCCCAAGCCACCAGCCAAACCCTAGGCCTGGAATCCCCATACGAGTTCCATGACTGGGGCTGTGTTATTCCTGTCAACAAGGCTGCTCTTCCTTGTCTACACAGAGCTCTAGACATGGAAGATGGTTCTGTCTCCGAGGGCTCCCTAGGTACAGCATTGCTAAGGACTGGCCGCCATGGTTCCCCGAGTCCCACACCCACCCGTCAGAATGGCTCCCCACTGCCAGCAGGTCTGTGTGCCTCTCTATTAGGGGACTTTCTTCTCTCGGTGCCTCCGAACAGGCCAACCAAATAGGCAAACAGGGGGCCCAACCTCCTGATGGGGAAACTGAGGCCCATACTGGGAATGGTGGCTGCTCGGAATGTGGCAGGATCTGGCTGACACTAGGTCCCTGAGTGACAGACTAGGAAAGAAAGGGCTGCCTGGTTCTCAGGCAGGCCTCACGTCAGCTACCTCAGCTATCCCCCTCTATTCTTAAAAGGCAGAGCCCAAATCAGAGCTGGAGCCTGCTTTCTCCAGGCTGTCCAGAGAACCTCCTTCCTGCCATGGGCCCCATGCTCTCCGATGCCAGGGATGGCTGGGACTGTGGCTGGGTCTCCTATGAAAGCGAAGGTGCCATGTGTGAGCCTGACGCACTGCTGCCCTGAAGGCTGCAGGCCAGGGCATGGTCTAGCAACAAGGCACTGTCTAGACCATTTAGGCAGAGATCTGGGTGTGAGTGGGGGGCCCCCAGACCCGTCAGAGACTTCTTAGATAGATGAAGGTCTGGGGTAACCCCATGGGCTTGTGTGGACCTGACCTGGCCCAGCCCTCAGGGGCTCTGTTCAACAGGCTAGGAAATACGGTAAGGGCAGGAGTGAGGAACGAACAGGAAGCTAGAGAGGCCATGGGGACATGCCCTAGGCCTGGAAGGTGGGGAGAGGGGCAGAGGCCCACTGTTGCATGCCTTGTGGCCTCTGAGAGACAACCAGGGGTTCTGCAGCATTCGCTGCATCTCTCAGGGACAAGGCTGAGAAGGCGACCAAGGGGAAGGGACTTGGAAGAACCACAGGTCACTTCAGGTCTCAGTCAGCCGCTGACAGTGTAGCCTGGAAGGGGAGGGGAGTTGGTTTTGAGTTGGGGACAAGGACTAGTCCTTGCCACTCTGTCCCCTCTGCTGAGACTCAACCCTTCAAGCTTTTCTAGTAAAGAGCCCCGGGCTTGGAGTCAGACAACGGTGCATCTGGCTCTGTCACTCGTCTGCCACTGACAGACAGGATCTGACTTGGAGGCAGGTGTGTGACACTATAAGGTTGGAAGAGATAAACAAGGTACAGGCCAGGGCCTGGCCTGGCTCCAACGCTGGTGACTTGACTGCTCACTTTTCTGAACCCAGTTTCCCAGCCGTGAGAGAAAGGGCCAGGACTGGAGGGCTCTGTGGCTTCTCAGGGTTGACCTCTGCTGCGTTATGGCTTCCAGCTTCAACTAACAGCTCTGGTACCCTCTTGGGCCTCTGTTTCCTCATCTGTGTATTGGACAGGGTAGGCTTATCGACTGGTGCCCCATCCCAGCTCCCCACACATCTGCAGCAGAGCAGAACGCTGCTGGAGGTCCAGATGAGGGATTTTCTAGCAGACTCCAGCCTTGTGCTACACACAGGGGTGGGATCCTCCCAAGGTACATGCCACTTTCCCCAGCACCTGTGAGACTGGCATGAGGACTGAGTCTGTCGCCTCTGCCAGAGCCCAGCCATGTGAACCCCCAAGCCCGCTTCCCTCTTGTGTCAAATGGGTCGGGGGCCTTGGTAGTAGGGTCAGTACAGGAACAGCATTCTGACAGTGCTGTGTTAACTGCTGAGGTCCTTATTCGCACAGGGGAAGCGTAGGGCAATGGGGACAGAGCTGTGGGCCTCTACTGCCCGGCATAAGCGGGGGCAGGGAAGGGGAAAGAGACACAATATGGGATGGTCAGGCTTCTGTGGTAAGATGCTGGATCTTACGTGTCACCAACTACAACTCCCTACGGGACAAAGATAGCCCTAAAGAGCCTATGCATTGTCCCCGAGTGAGGAGTGTAAGAGCAGAGAGTGGCTTGCTCAGGGTGTGGATATAGCTGGCCTGCCAAACAGAGGATGTGGGGGTGAGAGCACCCACTTTCCCATGAAGACTCGGGTCTGGGCTGGTACTCATGGGCCAAGTAGGGCAATCTCAACTGGAGGCCCTCGTCTAGTCCACCCATCCCACATCCTCACTGAGGACATACGGCCATACCCAAGTTATTTGTGTCTGTCACAACCGGAGGATGATGAGGAAAGAACTATCTGCTTAGTAGCCGGGAGCCTACTAATTATCCTATAATACAAAGAACACGCCCCCGCGTGCCCCGCCAGTGTTACCTGCCCTCTGTTATATATACAGCCTGAGCACAGACAGAGACACTGCCGGGGGGGGGGGGGGGGGGGGGGGGGGTCTGTGTGCACCCCCATTCCACCCCGGGGCCTCCGCATTCAGGCCTACCTACCGTGTCGAGGTGGGTGCGTTGGTGCTTGGCACGGTCACTGGAGTTGCTGAAGGCCTTCTGGCAACCCGGGTGCTGGCACAGGTATGGCTTCTCGCCTGTGTGGCTCCGCAGATGGATCTTCAGGTTCTCCAGGCGGGAGAAGGCTTTACTGCAGCCTTCGAACTGCAGGAGAGGCTGATGAGGGGGGCCCTTAACCCTGAGGGCCCACCCATCTAGAAACAGCACCCCGAAACCTGCCTGTCCCAGCCCAAACTGCCTTCTGTCCTCGCTAAGCTTCTGGGAACATTTGCCCCAGGAAAGTGTCCAGGGCTAAGAAAGAGGCCAGACTTAGATATGGGCCGCTAGGGCAGGAGAAGATGACCTTTCTGCTTCTGACCTTGGGAGTAACAACTCACACACATATGCCAGCTGTGCACCCTGGGGTCAGCCATTCCGAGGCAGATCACGTCTGGGCATGGAACCCCAGAAGGAGGGAGTCTAGCCTGGACTGGAAGGGCTCCATCCCCAAGAGGCTTTTACCCTGCACCCTTGATGCTGTATCTGGTCCCTCTCCAAAGGTGAGGCTGTGGCAATCCATGAGGGACCGTACAAGGGCATCATCCTTGATCACTGTTGTGAGACCAAAAGTCACACTTGTACACTGAAGTGTCTGAGTCACCATCTAGTCATTTAGCTGTCCTACGCTCACCATCTAGTAAGTTATGTGCTGGGTACTGGACATGAGTGGACACAGCGCGACTGTTAGGTTCCTGACAAAGATGAGTCACAGTGGGGGAGGAAGGAACAGTGCGGGGCCTCTGCCCACCCGGATCATCCTGCATGACCCCAAATGTCTATCCCTGCAACCTCTGCCAAGCCTGGACCTCTCTTCCACAGCCTCTCACATCAAGTCCTCCCCGCCTCCGCTGCCCTGGCCACCACACCTCTCCTTACAGACCTGACTGCTGTTCTATCCCTGCGGCCTCCCTGTCTGCCCTGCCTCCTCTAGCAGAAGGCAGTTTTCAGCCTTTGTTCGTGTAGGCCACTCAACAAGAAAGGTCACCTCTCCTGACCATCAGCTCCTCCCTGCTCAGCCTTCCAAGTCCAGCTCAGAGACTGGCTGGGTGAGGCAGCAGTTCCAACCTTTGGTGTGGTGTTACCAACGGTCCTCCTCTGCCTCTCCCACCGTCTGCCCACGCCAGCGATGTGTACTGCAGGGTGTGGTGAAGGTCAGCAGTGGCTGTCACTTACTGCTCCAGTCATGGTGCTGGCGTTTAACTGTATAACTTGGAAGCATGTGACATCAATGTCCTCATCTCCAAAACATTGGGAAAGTGACCTGCCCAAAGTCACACGGCGTAGCAAAGACAAGGTATGTCAAATGCAATGTCAGCGCCTAGGCGGGCTGTCTATGCTTGCCGAGAAGGAAGGGACTGAGCCACGGGCTTTCACCCCATGTCCAGGCTGACGTGCCAGTCGGGAGCACCTATCCCAGGTTAGCACCCATGTCTGCCCTCTGGCACCAGGTCCACTTGGGCTGCTAGTAGCAGGTATCTGGGGACAAAGAGGGGGCAGGCGTGTTCCTCAAGGGCCAGAGCTCCAAAGCAGCTCTTCTATACTCCTCTTCTAGCCCCCCTCGGTGGAAGGAAGTTGCTAAAGGTTTTGCTGTCTCCCTCTCCCCTGACCTGCTGTCTATTCTTTATATTGCCATTGCCAATTTTAAAGGTGCTGTACCCGCTAGTAAGTTTGGGATATGTCTGGAGAAGCCTGTGGGCAGAGGTAAGATCCTGTGGTCCATTTGGCTTATGATCTTGTCCCTAGAGGTATGGTAGGCCTTGGGAAGGGGGTCAGGGTCAGACGTATACTGTAGGAATTGAAGGGACAAGACCAGATACATACTCTGGGAATTATGGGGACAGCGTCATCTATGAGTTACAGGAATTAGAAGGGACAGGGTCATATATACACCAGTCTGGGAAGAATGGGGACAGTGTCGTGTGTGTGTGTGTGTGTGTGTGTGTGTATGAGAATAGAATGTAAGAAGCCACCTTTGGCTGTTAGTGGCGAGTAGGACTTGGGGAAGAGACAGAGTGAAGGCAGTTACAGAAGAGGATCACTGAGGCCCAGGCAAGAGCAGAGGCCATAGCAGAACTTCCTGTACAGTCACGAGGACAAGGGTCAGAGACAATGACCCCTTGGATATCAATTGGGTCACAGTACAGGCTGTTGCTGGGGTCAACCTAATGCAGGCTTCTGCAGCTGGGTTTCTAGTTATGGGGCCTGTTCCTTTATCAGAACAAGAAGGAAATCCTGGATGGGGAACAGCAGGTGGCCAGTTGCTCCCTGCTCACCTCCAAAGGCCTTGTGCCAAGTTCATCCCCATGTGATGAAGGAACCTGGGTAGGAACAGGGTGTCCCCTCAGCATCCCCCTTGGCCCTTTGTTCTTACTGACTGGTTCAGGGGAAAGGTTGTTGGAGGAGACCAATAACTCTTAGCTGTGTGATTTCTCTGACATTGGGAGAGCCTGTCAGACTCTGGGGATCAGTTTACCTCTTTCCTACCGGGAATCTGTGGATCTTTGTCTGGACTTCCGAACACCTGCTTCCTCACCCCTGCCTTTGTTCAGACTGCACCCCTCCTGGGAAGCCTTTTCTTCCCATACTGACAATTTAATGTGTACATTTTTCAGAAGTCCAGGATCTGTGTTAATGACTTCCAGGATGCCCCAATGTCTCCCCCACCCCATACATCCCACACATCAGCTGTGGAGAGATGACTCTGAACTTCATCCCAAAGGCCTTTCTTAATTGGTTCACGAGGCCTTGAAGGCCTTCCCTTCCTTTGCCCTCTCAGCAAACACACGCCTCTGTTGTTTAAGCACCGCCCCCTAGGAGGAGCCTTCCTGACTCCCAGGCAGCACCTCCCCTGCATTTGTGGTAGAAGGGTCTCTCTGCACAGCCCTGCCTTCTCTCCCCATCTTTGTCCTGGGAGTAGTCTGTCACTTCAGGGACATCTAGAGGAAGTGGCAGGGAGAGAAGGATGCTGCCTTGCTCTTATTTATCTGAGATAAAGATGCCTCACAGACTCTGGCAGATCCATGCTTGCATCAGGACCAGGATTCAGAGCTGCCCAGCCCTTGCAAGTCCTGCGATCATTGCTATTATCTCTACTCAACAACTGCACAGATGAGGTCAGAGAGCGGGGGACTGAGGGCGACCATCAAGTCAACGTGTGCTGTCCCCGGCTCCAAGGGTCTGGTGCTGCCACAGCATGCTGTCTTCTCCCCACGGCCTTTCTGAGTGCTTA